>RHDR01000043.1:0-88244 GCA_009806295.1 Davidsoniella neocaledoniae | reverse complement strand
TAAGGTGGCAGCACTGAGCGTAGCAGTGCTTGTGGTCGGGGCAGCCATAGTTCAGTACTATGCTATAAGCTTATGCTATATGTATGCCTATACAATATATGCAATAGTTGTGACCTTGTGTCCTTTCCTTGCTTGGCTGACTGTCTTCTGTTTATTGGCGGGATCGACGGGTGATTATGAGACAGACAGACAGCAACTTGAGTGAATTGAAAATCCAATGTTTTCTTTTTTTTCTTTGGACAGCCGCTTCAAGGTTTGGCAGAGTAAAAGATTTAGTGGGCGGCTTATAACGGATCAGTGCCCAGTCTTCAGGTCTCAGTTCTCAGCACTGATAGATGATGACTCTTAGTGACTCCGGAATGGCTATCGGGCAAGCCACAGTGGCAATGAACGGCCACAGGCGGTCTCTCTTGTATCAATATCGGTGGCCAACTATTACATGCAGATACAAATCCCGATGATATCCTGTATTCCTCGGTGCAAAAGAACGTGATAAGAGGCGGTCTGGTCTGTTCTGGTCTGGTCTGTTCTGTCAAGGTTGATACATAGATAAAATCTGTGTGAGCAGGGCTGTGCGCAAAACACAAACACAAATAATAGCCAACGGCCAATATAGCTAGCTTAGCTTATAGTATGAAAAAGAGAGCGGGAATTCCAGGGCGGTGAACAAAACAGTCGATGACGAGTGTGCTTCTCGATGAAATTAACGAGACAGATGAAATAAAAGACTCTAAAGTGATGAACCTTGGAAGATGTCAAGGCTGACGATAAATGAGTTCGTAAAACTAGTGCTGAAGCGTACCGCGAATAGTGACATCTTGAGCGCTATAAAGTTCGTCTAAAACGTAGTCTACGGGTGCCGACAGTGCCCCATAAATATAGCGCTCACAGGCTCTAACGCAAACGGGCAAAAAAAAAATAAAGAAAATGCAAAAAGTCACGAAATTTGCCTCTTTAACCCACAAACGAAAATCAAATAAAATAATAAAATAAAATAAATTTGTACGGGAAGTGTCTGCCCCACCTCGACTTCAAGCTAATTGTTGCTAAATAGTTACTAAATAACTGAAAGCAAAATTGTCTAAACACGTACCGAATCCGTCAATAACCTCGTTCGCTTGCAGCTCATACATTATTACTATTGATTAGTCTAGTCAGGGTAAACAACGGTTTGTTGACTTGAATTGTGGACATTGCGCTTATCAGTCGTGGAGACATTAGGGTTAGCATGGGGTTAGACACAGATCTCAACGTCCAAATATATATTGAATGTGAGGTGAGATTTACATAGGTATGTATTATTCCTTTTGCCAACCTGCTGTCAATGTATCTGTATGATATAAAAAAGAACGTAACAACTTACAACTACATATAGCTAAAGCTTATTTTCTTCTTTTCATCTACTTCCATCTCGTACATACATATTACACATGTACATGTATCAACGCAGCCCTTACCCTTGCCTTGTACTGTACTTAGTCAGCACCCGTTCCGGCGCTGTAACATGGTATCTTACCCGGCATCTACCGATTATGTTCCCTTTAGCCGAGTAAGCAAGCTATTCACTAAGCCGAGCAAGTAAAAACAAAAGGAAACCAAAGAAACATAGTCGTTATACGTGTTGGTTATTAACTATAAAAAAGAAACATAACTAACCCAGTGCCATCAAAAGATTCCCGAGAAGAAGAAAAAGATACATATATATGTGAAAGAAACAATGAAGCCTGACCATCCATCCGCCCAAACAAAAACGCTTATACCAAAAGAGAAGTGGTAGCACTAGTAGTAACAAAAAATCCTGTTCAGTCACTCTACTTGTGGAACAACTTGACCTTCTCAATCTCGTCCCAACTGCCCATGAAGATACCAGCCCGGTCATGGATATCCTCAGGCACGACTTCCAACATACGGTTCATGTTGGAGTCAATAGCTTGACCACCAGCTAGAAAGAAAGAAGAATGTTAGATATAATGAAAGTGGAATACGGTGTGGATTAGAGTGACTTACCATTCTCAAAGACCATGGCCATAGGGGCACACTCGTATAGGATACGCAGCTTGCCCTTGGGACTCTTCTTGTCTGCTGGGTAGGCAAACATACCACCGTAGAGTAGCGTGCGGTACGCATCAGCCACCATGCTTCCAATGTAACGCGAGCTGTAGGGTTTTCCGTTTTCTTGTGCTGCCTTGAGAGACTCGAAGTAGTTCTTAGTGTTATCCTGCCAGTACAGCGCGTTACCCTCGTTGACAGAGTAGATGGGGTGTGCCTTGGGCAAGCGCATGTTAGGATGAGTGAGGATGAATTCACCGAGACCGTTGTCTAGCGTGAAGCCGTTGACGCTACCGCCCTTCATGGTGATGACTAGCTGGGCCGAGGCACCGTACATGGTGAAGCCAGCAGCTACTAGCTCAGTGCCGGGCTTGAGGATGTCCTCCTTGGTACCCTTGGAGCCCCCAGAGAGCTTGTGGATGGCAAAGATGGTGCCGACAGAGACACCGGCGTCCAGGTTGGAGCTTCCATCGATGGGATCGCAGGCGACGGCGTAGCGAGCACTGCCGTCTCCCTTGAAGTAGATGACGTTCTCTTCTTCCTCGGAGACTAGTAGAGCACACTTGCCAGAAGAGCGCATGGCCTCGATGAAGAGATCGTTTGAGATGACGTCGAGCTTTTTCTGCTCGTCACCAGTGGTATTTGAGGAACCGGCGAGACCAGTTAGGTTGACTAGAGTAGCTCGACGGATATAGTAGGCAATGGACTTGAAAGAGAATTGCAGGGCATGGCATAGTAGACTATAGAGTAGAAACAAGAGTGTGTTAGTTTAGATAATTGCCAAGTAGAAGGGTTGGTGATGGTTTGGGTGACGTCATACGTGAAATCTCCAGTGGCTTCTTTGTGCTTGACTTGTTCCTCAGTTAGGAAACGGGTTAGGGTGATGATATGAGTATCAATGTCCATTTCAGACCCAGAAGCACCGCCGACCATGATGAATAGAAGAGTGTGAAGTTGGAGTTATTGGAGATGTAAGTGTAGGCGTAGAGCAGACTTGTGAGGTGATGCTACTACTATAAGAAGAGGATGATGAGAGAAATGAAGACGAATTGAAGAGAGGGGAAAAGGCAACGAAGAAAAATAAGATAAGACGGGAACGAATAATATAGAAATGTAATTGGAGAAGGAGAACGAATGGTGAAAACGGACGACGGCAAACCGTGGCTGGAGCTGTAGCTTTATACTCGAAAGGGCTAATGGATCAGCGGAGCTTCTTTACTAGTAGCCTTTCTTTAGTCTCTAGCTTGCTTCTATAGGCTTTCTTTCTCCAGGAGGCTCAGGGTTTCAGACGAACGGCCGTAGCAGCAAAGGATAGCTAACAACTATTGTAGCTATGCCGATTATAGAAGCAAGCATATCTGTATATGGTAAAGGTAAGGTACAACTATAAGCCATATGTCTGTAGAAGCATAAAGGAAACGGAACACGCCGCGGAAGGGGCCAATGTATCTGTAGTGCCATTGTTTTATTTCTTTTATTAATACATACATGACTATTTTCCTTTTTTTTTTTTTTTTTCTGTGCCTGTTACAGGACCTAAATCTGGGGAGAGATGAAGCAACTGGAAAGATGAAGACTAGCAATATAGAAAGCTATAAGCTGAAAGCCACTGAGCAGTCGATCTACAACTATAAAACTACAACTAGACTGTCGAATTTGTTAGCTGGGTTGCCTCGGATGTGCCTAACCGGGATAAAGTCGTCCAAGACTGGAAAATAATAGAATAAAAAAAGATAAAAATAAACAGGGTGGGCTTACAAAAGAGGTCACTTGACTTGTATTTTCTACCATCAGCTTTGAATATTGTATGTACTCTGTAGTATTGGATCAGCTGGCAAAATGCCCCAAAAAATGCCGTCATCTCCAAGTAAAAGAAAAATAAAAAATAAAAAGACAATGCCTCCATTACCCACTCAAGCGCGGGAAGATCCCCCAGACTTTGAATAACTATGTGTGTCTATATTTTCTTTTCTTTTCTTTTCTAGAGTTGACGTATGAAGTGGCGTAGCCCGCTGTGAACAGGAGGCCATGGTGAAGCACCACAGGAGAGTTCAGGGTTTGAGAGTTTCTGACGCAGTTTCGAACCATATGAGATATAGGGATGAGATGTAGGGCACATGACCTTTTTCTTTTAGTTTTTTTATAGCCTTTGATTCTTCGTTTCAAGGTATAGCCTATATATGTGTATACATACATACATACATACATAGTATTAACTTATATACACATGTAAATACATGTATCATGTCTTCTTAGAAAGCCAAGTCTTAGTTCCTAAAAGGAGCCGATGCTACGGTAGTTTTGACAAGCAAAGTGTCTAGACTTATTGGTAATAGTAATTATCTACCGCCAGAGCGGCTATTCAAGGAACGAAGCCAAGCTTGGAGGAAGCCTGAAAGTTTCCGGATTTGGCTGGTGTCGAGCCTAGAACATACAATTTGACTTTGTATGAAGAGAAGAACTATCTTTTGTATATCTTTATTTTTCTCTGGGTTTTCTTCTCGGAAAACACTTGTTTCCTGTGCCACATCTATTCGTCATAAAGCTATAACAAACACTATTACTACAAGTCACGGGCTCTTGTTTTATTGTGATTATATTTATATTTATATCTGAGGGTCTATCCGGGGTTAGCCAATTAAATATGGCTTTGCTAAACGTTACAAACCTACCCCAGGTTTTAATCGTCCATCTTTAGGCTATTATGACTATGCAATATGACCGTAGGATATCTTGTCGTGCTCTGAAAAGAAATCTGCCACAAATAGTAATATCACAATAGCCGGTCGAAGGGGATGGCGAAGCGAGGAAGAAAACCCATCTTTTATTTTTTAAGGCTTTAACTATAAAGGATATCACTCGTAAGTAATCGTCGGCTGGCTATAAAGAGAATTTCCCGGAACAATAGCCGGCAGTCAGATTATCGTGAACCGATGGCTATCCATACTATATACTATAGTTGCTACTCTACCCTGAATCTCGTCGTCCATTGGGCTGATCGACCCGCCCCCCCCCCCCCCTTCTAGATGAGCCTCAAAAGAGATTGAGTCAATAGCAAGAATGAATAAGTGTTGACTTGTCTTGTCGTTAGTTTTCCTCACAATTGTACGAATATGTTTTTCTGTCTCTGTTTGAACACCCCTTGATATATTGCCAGGACACTACTACTCTGCTGGTCACGGGACACATTGATTTGCACGCTAGTAGGTCTCCCTGACCTGCGTGGGGTTACGCCTGTTTGGGGGGCTATGAGCAATGGGGATTGTTCGGCTTCTAGATATTACAGCTATACTATACAGCTGTGTAATTGGTGTACAAGTGTGTATTATCGTTTTTGTGTACATATTGTGTCGAGGCAGAAGAACAAGGACATAACGTGCTTTTCTTGTCGAGAGTCTCTAGCCTGATCCTAAAAACAGAAACAAAAAGAATAGAAGAGTTACATAAACTATAACATATGTATAGACAACATAGATCTGGCTGACTTCTCTTCTCCCCAGACAATCATCCTGGGAGAGCCTCAGTTTTGGGCCCGCCCCCAGGAATGAGACAAAACACCACAGTACGGAAAACTGTACACCACAGTGAAAAAGTAAAACGGCGTCCAAACGCAGCAGGTGGCGTCGAGAGCAAATAGCTAGACGCAACGTCGATAACGCGCACCAACTCCCAAACACAGTGCTGCGTCTCAAACTCCAGACGCAACAATACGTTTTCCAAACTCCCGCGTTTTTCTGTTCTCCTGCGTTTGAGTTTGCACTAACACATGTCTCCTCGGCTGCTCCCTTGTCGAGCGATCAAAGCTCCCACAGCTACGCCTAGCAACGCAAGAACAAGAAGAAGCAACAGCTTAAGAGAGAGTTCTCCAACTTTGTCCCCTCTTGGTCCTCCTGGATGTAGAGCTGCTACTCTTGGTCTCTTTTTGCTGGGCCGCCTCCATCTCTTCCTATAATACGAGCCCCTGGTGCCTATATGTAAACACCCAACCTGACGCGTGAACCTCGGCTTGTTAAAAAGCAACTAGTTGGTGTTCTTGCTAATGAGGCTCAAAACTCAATTAAAAAATCTCGTGATACATCGCTAGTTCATCTCCAAATCTTTTTTATTCGCATTAATTCACCAACGCCCGCTTCCAGTTTAACTCTCAAAAAATCGGTGTCGCGTGTTCAACTAACTCTCTACTTTTTGCTCTAGACTGGCTTCAGAAATCCCATCTCTAATCTTACAAATTAGCACTATCTTCTTTCTGCTTTACTGATCACTACGGATTTCTCGGTGGGCTATGGCCCTTCTAACTTCCCTGCCTCGGCCCCCGGTTGCTTCAGAAAAAAAAAAGGGCTGTAAAGGCCATAGCGGGAACCAAGCAAGCCAAACAAAAGCTAACTAGTGGCAGTTGTAACTGCTTATAAACCTCACAAGATTAGATAGTACTATTACTTAGCCGACGTGAAGAAGCCCGAGTGTTTTTATTTCTTCCTGATGTTGTTTGAGAGTGACAAAAGAAGATGGAACAATAGAAGATCAAAGACATGGGAAACACGATAGTATTATAATAAATAAATATAATGAACAAAACAAAAACCTAGAAAGTGACGATAGGTTGATTCTCTGGCTCACTCTCATATCTCACATGCTCTTTTTCTTTTAGCCTTTTCTTCCTGATCTTATTACTGTTTTCGATTAATCGCTTTTTTTTTCTCCTTCGCCTCGCTTGTTCCTGAATCTAGAATCCATCAATTTTGTCTCGTTGAATTTCTCGATTTTTTTTCTCTGTTTCTCAGTCTTTTAGACGTGCCGCGGCTAAATCTGGCTTGTCCTTCTGAATGACCTTCTAAAATCCGCCATCTTTCTAGTGAGTCTTCCTTCTGTATTCTAGATAGCTTCTGATAACCCCCCCCTTGTATTTCCCTATACAACTATGTATGTATAATATGTATAGAGACCCCAAAGTCGCAATATTACCTGCACCGGAACCTGCATTTTTCGCTGCATTGCATATCGCTATCGCATTTGATTGCATGGTCCGATTCCATTCCAATTCCCCATAAGCTAGCTCTCTTATACAACTCTCTCTTCTTCGTCTTGAATCTCGACTGACCGATAATTCCGCGTCATTTTCTCTAGCTCTCGCTTTTTTCGTTCTTCTTCGTTTGTTTTGCCTCGCTAGTCGACGAACAATATCACATTCTACTCTCTTGAGCTCTTCAATCCATCATCTTCTTCAGTCACGTCTTCTGAAACGACCCTCGATCTAGCTACCTCGCCGCGCTTTTATCCTGTCCATCTCTATATCTCTTTGCTTCTCTATCTCTCGCTAATCTCCTGGCTGAGATTCTGTTGCTGATATTACAATAAGCCACTCACGCCTACATACATACGTCACGCCCTGAAGTGATTGAATAAAAAAAAGACTTGAAACCCTTGATCGAGAAACACTTACACACACATTGCCAGCCTGTCTGTCGATCCCATTCGATTTGCCCTTCGCAAGCCGATAGCCGCCCTATCTTGTCACCGTCAACCGACCAACCAGAGCCGACTCTCAACTCCTCCCCTACCCATCTATATCCTATCCTTCACCAACCGCGATCTCGTAATCCTGCAAATACCGTCAAAATGGCTATCGTCGATACTGTCGCCCACCACCCTTCGGCGAGCCATTACCTCAAGTTCGTGGCCACCAACATGGGCCGCGACAAGACCATGCGCTGCCTGCAGTACTTTGGCCGTTTCTACGCCTGGTATCTCCTCCGAACTAATGGATCCAAAGCTCAGATTAAGCCCTGGGAGTCCATGAAGGACCAATTCAGCCTGGTCCGTAAAGTCATGCGTACCGGCAAGTCTATCGAGCATTTCCGCAACGCTTTCGTCGTCCTCAACAACAAAGCCCAGGATCCCGTGCTACGCTATCTTACCATGCTACGCTCCCTGGCTTTCGCCATCTATCTCACTTTCGATTCGGCTACCGTCCTCGATGCTATGGGCATCCGCAAGCTGCCTGCTGCCAAGGTGTGCAACCGTGAAGCTAATCGCTTCTGGGGTATCGCGCTGCTGGTTAGCGCCCTGGGATCGTCCTACCGCCTGTTCTTGCTGAATGAGCGGGCTGCTACCGTCGACAAGAAGGAGGCCGATGGTCTCATTGAGTACAAGAACATTACTCGGTAAGTAACCCTATATCACTATATCACAGTCTAGTCTAGTATCATTCTCTCGCTAACATTCTCCCTTCTTCTCTCAGTGAACGCATCGAAGCTCGCACTCAAATCTTCTGCGATCTGTGCGATGTCACCGCGCCCGCTGCCGCCCTCGGCTGGGCCAAGTTCGATGACGGCCTCGTCGGCCTCACTGGTATTCTTAGCAGCATAGTCAACGTGTCGTCCCAGTGGACCAAGCTGGCCGACTAGGATCAGATACGGCCTTCATCTTCTTCTACTGACCCTACGAAAACTACAAAACATCGGTGCAACAACAACAACCATCTTTTTCTTCAGCATCGGTTCTGCGTCCTCACTCTTATTCGCCCTCGTTCTCATTGCACCAAACCCAAACCCTAACACAACACCAACAGCAGCAGCAACCTCGGTCACAGCCACTGTCTCCTCCTCCGTCATCAAGTGGTTCTTGACTTACCTTTTTTTACTTTTTCCTGTTTCTTCATATTGCCATACTACTTACTGATACCTTGCTTCCTTCTTCTTATGCTACATATATACTTGTTTTATTATTTTAAATTTTCTCATTACTCTTTGTTCATCTATCCTTTGCCTCTTTTATCTCTCGATCGTATCTTTGCGCAACTTGTAACAGACTTACAGTTACTTCTCTCACATACAACTATACGCTTATTCTTTTGTTTTGTTGCACATGTCATATTTTGTGCCATCACTTGTCGTGAAGCCCACTCCTACTTAGCTTTCTGCTTATCTTTCTCTCACTTTTTTACGTTCTATCACCGGCTACAATCTATCCCATGTCCTCTCTTCTTGTCTTACATTTAAATATGCCTAGCCCTTGTCCTTTTTACCTTGACTACATTCCATCTTAGTGAGTCTGTCTGTGTTCTGTTCTGTTGTGTATTCATGCTTTGATTTCTGTGCGAATATAAATTTTGTCGACATCTTGTCTTTGTTCTTTTTTTTTTTAGGGAAAGTTTTACTACATGTTGGCTGTTATATACATACACTAATGTATATCTATATATATTTTTATCTTAAATGTAAACAATAAACTAAAAGTCTTGCTAATAACTTTCATGGTTTTATGTAGACAAGTTATAACTTGTTAAAATGGCTTGAAAAGTATTTCTCCTTTATGAAAACTGAAAGTTTAGTTTCACTGTGCTGTCGATAGTACTTCTGTTATCATAGCTATTTCCATCTACCAATAACGGCGTTCGTATTCGCGATGAGCATAACCTTCACGAGGCGGGTATCCGGCATCGCGTGGAGGGTAGTCCCGCGGCCGATCGTACATAGGAGGGCGACCGTACAGGTCGGGAGGAGGAGGAGGAGGAGCGTAATCACGACGATAAGGATCATCATATGGCCTGCGTGCATAGTCTTCCATCGACGGTGGGCCACGGCGCATGGGCGAACGATAGCCACCTCGCCGATCGTCGTAGTAGTCTCTACGATGTGCGCTGCGGTCGCGATATGAGTCTCTGTAGTTGTCTCTACGTGGGCTGTACCCGCGCGGAGGCATAGGGCCACGTCTGTCGAAGTCGTTGGGCGGGCCGTGGTGGGTGAAGTGATTCGGACTGGGGCCGGGCCCTGGGCCGCCTGGACCACCTGGACCGCTGGGGCCTCCTGGGCCATTGAGGCCGGGGCCAAGACCATAACGTCCATTGTGGCGTCCTCGAGCCATGGGCGATCTTGAGCGGCCGCGTGAGTCTCGACCAATTGGGCGAGGAACATCTGGCTGAGGCTAAAGTAGGGAGAGCGGCTGTGTAAGTGAAGTGGACAACTACCTATATGTGGCCAACCGTCTCGGGGCCGGTGTGATTAGACTTACATCAGCTACACATGTTACAAGCTGTTTGCGAAACTCTTTTCCATTGAGTTTTTCGACGGCAGTGCGAAGATCAGCTTCACAGTCAAACTCGACAAATCTATGGGGAAGAGCGCATAAATTAGTAAACAGGTAGTACCGGAGAGATGGAAGACGCTTCAACTATACGTACCCTTGACCAACGGGGTCACGGGATATTTCCGAGTAGATGACGTCAAGGCCAGAATGGCGCGCAAAATCTTTAAGATCCTACAAGAAAGAAGGACATGGTAAGTTATGTGTTATCTTGAGAAAGGCATGTTTCAAAAAGACGTCATAGTTAGCGAGTAGAAGTGAGTGGGCAATGAGACAAGAAATGGTAATAAGGACAAGCTGGCGCTCTCCATTTGTGTCGCCTCCACGATTTGAGTGAATAGATAAACATGGCAAGATCCAGATCCAGGGAAACAAGAGAGGGAGAACGAAGAGCAACAACAA
Organism: Davidsoniella neocaledoniae; assembly: GCA_009806295.1. NCBI lineage: Eukaryota > Fungi > Ascomycota > Sordariomycetes > Microascales > Ceratocystidaceae > Davidsoniella > Davidsoniella neocaledoniae. The sequence continues at coordinate 77,711 of RHDR01000043.1, read as the reverse complement.
AGGCGCCAGAAAGAAAAGAAAACCACAGAAACTAAAATGTTGGTGCAAAAACATGGACGGAGTTGTCGAAGAGATCCGAAGAATGAATCCGAGCGACATGTCATTCAAGCTGCTGAAAGCAAATCGGACTGGAGAGAAGTAATCGATGCGTTGTCGATCGAGGATTAGTGACCAATCCGATAGCTTGCCTGTCTGCTTGTCTGCATTGCATGATCCGTGTCTCTCTTTTCTGCTTATTTTGCTGCTATTGCGATGTATGGTGTCCGGGAAGATCCTGGGATGGTGAAGACAGAGAAAAGCCATTCAAGCAAGAAAGAGACCAACAAGAAAAGTAACAGACTTTCAACAGTCCCTCTGCTTCTGTAGTCTTTTCTTTGCCTGGCTTCTTCAACTATTTGGAAATGAAAACATGGGACAACCGACCTGCCAGCTGGTGTCTCCGGGAAGTCCGCTGATCTGCATACGATGGGGGGTCCGACGAGGGCGAGGAATGGCGCGGTCGCTGTGGGTAAAGCCGTTGTTGGGTTCTCGGTGGCGGGTGCCGCGGGCAAACTGGACGGTGAGACGCTCACCCATGAAATCGGAGCCGTCTTGGCGAGGTTAGAACTGGGAGCATCGGTTTCTTGATGTGTGTGTTGTGGGCTGTTCTATCATGGATTTATTCTGTCTTTTATTCTTCCTTTTTTTTGATGCCAAGATTTGGGTGGTGACTGGTTGGGGTGTCGTGACCGTGGTATGATATAATCATCGGTAGTGATAGTAACGATACTAGGCTGGCTGGTCCTTGGATATACGTGGTAAAAGGAAGACGAAAGAAGAACCGGAGGGGGATAAGACTGTTATGATGGATGTTGGGACTTACGGAAAGCTAGATGACATGTTAGCAATCAATACAAGGAACACGGCATGTGCTTCTTATTTCTTTATTTTTTGACTTACCGGGAACGACGTCGCGGGCATCCATCGGATCCTTATATTCGATGAAACCAAAGCCGCTCATCATCTTAATTTCGGTGATCTCACCGGCCATGCGCGCAAAATGTGACTGGACATCTTCCTTGGTGGCTGTTACGATAATTATCGATTAGTTAGTTGAAATTTCAAAGCGTCGTCAATGAGGTCATCGTCGGACTTTAGGCGATAGGCGACTTGTGGGGTAAATAATAAAAACAAAGTGAAAACAAATGCTTAGAGAAGGGCTATTTGTAGCTCATTTCGTTTCAAAAAGAAAAAAAAAAAGAAAAAAGAGAACTGACCGTTTCGTGGGAGATTTCCTAGGTATAACCTCGTCGATGAAACCTCCATAATTGTGAAATGCTTGGAGCGCAAAAGCTTAAATATAATAAAAATATCTTGACCTTTGATTTCCTGATGATGAGAAAAAAAATATGAAGATGGAAAGAAGTTGGACAAGAGAAAAAAAAATTATGTCAGAAAAGAAAAGACAAGAAAAAGATAAACAAGGCAGAAGATGCGGGTAGTTGCCGACCGCCTGCGCAAAGAGGGCAGGAAGCATTTGTATTTGATACATTTGCCTTTTTTGTTGGTCATTCTCATATTTCTTTTTTTTTCTTCTCGTTTTTTTCTCTATCTCTTCGCTTCATCGAGAGTTGCAACGGCGCTTAGAATTGCAGTGGTTGGGTTTGATTGGATTCGCTACTACATATTGTCTCGTCAATTTGCATGTTTTCGCTGCATTAGCTCTATTAGGGTACAATTGAAGTTGCAGCTGCACCATAAATAAAAAGGAAAAAAATCGATTATTCATCTGTGAGGCAGGCTTGATATCGACATTGATATTAACTACTTAACAAGTTAGTTATGCCTATAAGAATCTATACTTACAGCATTTACAAACAGCTACTAATTGTTACATACTGTATTTGCCTTATTTTATATCAAGCCGTGCTGTCCCGTCTTCCAATGGCTTCTGCCGCTTTTTGAACCAAAATAGCGTCACATGAATCTTGCAGGTCATGCTTTAGGCCGAAATTTCTAATAGAAAGGCTCTAGCTGATTTATATATTTTGTTTGTTTATTTTCATTCTTTAACGTCTATTCAGGCCCTTTGAACGGGCTTACCATCAATCTGGATCTGATGTCCACTGTATTATTTACAGATACAAGATTAGGCACAACTATGTCCATGTTCTACTTTTTGCTATTGTTTCTAGGGTTTCTTCACGCCTTAGGGTTCCATATGTATGTGACTATGTATATTGCCAGAGTATCCAGTAAAATTATCATGATTAAGAATATATTATATTTATCAAACATAAATCATTAGTACTAGTATCATCGTGCTCTTTTTGTCCTTTTATTTGACAACACTCGTCAAGAAGTCGATTTCCTACTGTCAATATCTAATAGTACTTTAACAATCTCATCTAGCAATGTAAATGCTAGATGCGTGCTAGAAACAATACTCGTGTTAGTCGTAGGTGTGCATAGACACAATAGATGCGGTAGGACTTACTTGAGTCTCGGGTTATTCAAAGTAGCAAAAATCCGTCGACTAGCCGTCTGGGCATTAACACGACCAACTACACTTCCGACAAGATCGGGTAATAGAGTTGCTAACAAAAGACTTGCTTCCGTACGAGTCTTTTTTTTCTCTTGTGCCGTTCTTGGCTGCTTATTACGGTTCATCTGCCCATCAGGCCACATAGACTCCGTAAGGGCCGAGATGTAGCGTACAATTGTGTCTTCGTGGACGAGATTCCGGCTGTTCTCACGCACTTTACGCTCGATAGTGCCGCCGAGTAGTTGCTGAAGAACGACGACGACAGCACGACCTCGCAGCCAGTTATTGCCCCGGTTGAGCTCGAAAACTTCTAGGAAGATGTCACAAATGGGCTTGATGAAGGGTTCGACGTCCTTGTTCTCGAAGGCGTTAAGTTCTGCCTCAGCTTCGGCTACCGCCATGCCGTCTTCGCCAACAGCAAGTGCGCTGGCATTAAGTTGACTAGTGGCCGCCGTGATTAGGCTTTGTCCTGCTAGTGAAAGTTGATCTAGCACGGGGATGTTGCCTAGAATGTCCTCAACACCATCTGTAACCGAATCGTATAGCCGCGTCATCATGTCTTTCTTATCGCCGACCCGATCGTCGTCTTGTTGTTCGCCGTCTGGAGCGATGGAATTCTGAGAAAGAAAGTTCCGTAGTTCACGACTCCGACACACCTCGGGTAGAAGAAGTAGATCCCGCAGATACTTTTCAAGGGCTTGTTGTCTCTTGCGTAGAAAGTCACTCTGGAATTTCATCACTACTCGACGTCTTGGAAAGTCGAGCGTGCGAACCGACGGATATAGCGTGCGAAGCCGTTGGTGAAGCTCGTGGAACTCTGAGTAGCGTCGGATGATTTCCCATGTGGCAGCTGGCATCTGCTCGCCGGCATCTCGGTGAACCTCGACAATGTACAAGACAAATTCACGGCCCTCGGCATCCTTCCGAGTTGTCGTTGACCGGATTCGGATGTTAGCCCGGCCGTAGAGACTGTTATCACTTTCCTGTATGATATAGTGCTGTCGTTGAAGTTCCTTGCGCCGTAGTTCGCGCTGTAGGCTGGCCTTTGACTTTTTGAGGATACGTAACTCAGCTGTGTTGTTGGTTAGTTCGGCTTTGCGTGTGAGCGAATCTATAATAGCGTTTTGGGCTACAAGCTTATCAACATCTTTAGTGAGGGCTGCAATAGCTTCGGCCAATCCAAGATCGCCCGGCGCTGCATCCATAGGCTCATCCTCGTCGTCTTCACCTTCGTTTTCCTCTGTTTCTTCATGGTTGTCGGATAAATTGTCTTCGTCACCAAACAAGTCATTGTCTTGGAACACACCAATGCGAGAAGCTGGACTAACTAAGCCGAGAGACGATAGACTAGGCTTGTCTGGCTCTTTGAAGTGCTTAGAAGCACTGGACGATAGATCTATAGAGCTGCGTAGTGAGTCGGTATCACCGTTGTCAAAGAGTCCTGACGATGACAGGTCGTCTCTGTCGAAGAGCGATGCTCGTAAGTCTTCGGCTGTCTGAAGCTTGTTGTCGTCATCCATGATATCGACTAACGCTTGCTCCATAGCCTTGACGATTTGCCGGTCAGGGATATGATGCCGTGGCTCTGCTTCCTGGTCGATACTGTGAATAGAGTCGATCATGGGGTCGTTTTCGCCGTCATCATCTTCAAAAAGCGGACCGCCTAGCTCTTCATCGAAAGATGGCCGCGCTAAAGTGTTTAGTAGTTGATGGTCGACTGATGCGTTGCGACGATGAGGCGTCGACTTTCCAGATCTCCCCAAGTTCAGAGATGGCGAGGGTCGGTGCTTAGAGGCTGTGCTTGTAGAGAAAGATGTGCCTGAGGGGGTATCTGAACGAAGAGTCGAGTCGGACGAAGGGGGTGCCATCATAGCGGCCGAAGAGACCTCCTGAGATGCCAGACACTTGAAAAAGAGGTCTGATTTTTTGAAGCTTTCAAAGTAGCGCGACTGCATCAACTCCAAAACCGCAGTCTGAGCCGCCAGAATGGCTTTGCGTGCCCTAAAGTATTGTAGGGCAGTTGCCTGAGAACTAGCAGCTAGAAATTCCCGGACTGGGCCACGGTATTGGTGCGTAACTTTGAGCTCAGGCCGTGCTAAGTATGCCTGGTCCATCTGCTGCAGGTCCAGTCGGTCTGACTCCTTGTATTGTGTGAGGTTGGCCGGAACCTGATCATCAACGCCGTCTTCCTCTAGTGGATTACGGAAGCCGTCGACGACAAGCCAGAACTGTACCAGAGGCATCTGACGTTGTCGGTCCATATACTCCATGAAGTACGACATCCCCGAGGCATCACGTAAGATCTCGGCAAGTGATGATGTCTCAAGTCGAGAAGCTGTTGGCGGTGTTAATGTGGCTGTTGGTGTAGATGTAGCGCCCATCGCCGATGCCTGAACAGAGCCGCGGCGGTTATTGTTGTTAGAGTTTCCAAAGGTCAACTGGTGCACCTTCTGGTCTAGGGCCCGCTTGCCGATCTCGAGACGGCGGATATAGACAGTGTCTGCCGAGTCTTGCTGACTATTTTTCTTGAGCTGGCTGGCAATCTCACTGCGGAATCTTCGTGCATCAGATAGGTTGTTGATACGGCGGATAGCTCTGATGAATTTCTCAAACTGCCGCTCAGTATCACTGGGTGACAGGCGGGGAATGATGGCCGCTCGCGCCGATGAGACCATGTTAGGCGCGTGTTCATCTAGAGCAGCTCGAAGTCTGCGAACGGTCGAGCGGTCTTGTAGCATAGAACGGCCAATGTTCTCGAACAGTCGATTCCACGTATCAGGCTCTGATACTAGGCCCATGACGGGCATCAAGACCGCACAGGCCACAAGCTCCTTCAGGAGGATAGAGACGACACGGCTGGTGAGGAGCCTAGGCGGCAAAAGGCGAGGCAACATAGCGGCTACCGTAGAGCGCAAGTACTCCTGTTGTATCATCTTCGTGTCGGGGAAGGAAAGCGAAGCCGCTGGGTGCAGCTCGCCGTCACGGAACTTGGATGCAATAGCTAGATTTAACTCATCGGTCTCCGTCATCGACCGGTTAAGCTTCCGGCCACGCACGATGACCTCGGCCACGCGAAAGTCACGGATGTGGCTAGTCAGGATGGGCAGTAGATGTGAGATAACCATGTCCACCAGGTCTAACTCGGCCATACGGACGCGCAGGTTAGCCATGACTATCCGAAGCACCGAGTCGACCTCGTCCAGGAACATGGTGTCCGGGCTAATTTTAGCGTACCAGCTATTGACAAAGTCGCGCAAAATGTACTCCAGCAACGTATCCAGCGCCACCGAGATGCCGGCCGAGTCCGCAACTAAAGGTGTCTTGGCATGAGTGTGGCGAGCCCTCAACGCCGTCACTTCGGCCGGCCACAGTTTCTTTCCCGCAAATGCTACCGCCGGTGGCCGTGGACACCGTGCTGAGAATCTATGGCGTGGACTTCGTGATGTCAACAAAACAAGCACTGTGCCGCATAAGACGGTGAATAGAGCACCGGCGATAAAGGCGTGGCCGATCCAGCGCAGTGCCGGCAACCAGTGGATCACGTGGCCCCAGGCTATGAAGGCAACGATGCACCCAATGGCAACATCACGGCCTTTGAGCCGCAGAGACAGCGGTGTCGATGGTGCCATAACCCCCTAGGCCTCCACCGGTTTCTCTTCTTGCTCTCGCTTGGTTGACACAATTGATTGCTTGCCGTTAGACAGCAATGTTCGACATCGGCAGCATGTCGCCGGAGGGGCAGATAGGGTTAGATAAAAGGCCAGTTAGGCTGAGCCCTAGCGGTCGTCGTGAAACCCGGGGTTGTTCAGAACAACAGAGAGGCTAAAGATCGGGTGTTCAGGAAAGGAAATATAGAAAGCGGACGACTGCAGAATTTAGAGCGGGTGGCCGGTTTATGTGATATTCGAGTAGCTGCCAATATGTTGTTCTCATTCACTTATTTTTATTATGTGCTATCAAGGTCAAGGATCACAAGCCCAATGTTACATTATATACACTGTACATACAGTTATTCGCACGTTGTTCAACACGGCTCTATGAGATTCATCTACACCAACCACACCGAAGCTGATACTCTCTACGTTGTTTTTACAAATTCTCCTAGTGTTCTATTATTATATGCAGTTTGAATAATGACGAAGGTCAGGGACCGGTCCTCCTCATCATTACCACTCAGGGTCCGGAAGCCGTCTATATAGCGCTACGTACTTGGGACCACTGTTCCGATCAACCTTTTTGCTCTCCTCCGTTGCCGTGCGCATAGTCTTTGCATATTCATCAGCCTCCTCCTCTTCCTTGGGTACTCTCTCAAACGCCGGATGAGCTTCGAGATGCTCGACCATCCAGATATGTAGGTCCTCCACGTCCGTGATGGTGTAAATGATGCCGCCAGGGCGCAGCGCATAAGCATATTCTGAGTTGAGAGTTGTTGATACAATTCTAGCCTTGTGTTTCCGCGTCTTAAAGTGAGGATCGGGGAAGCAGATGAAAATTTTAGATAGCTGCGCACGCTCGAAGAAGTTGGGCAGGAACTTCATTGAGTTCGCCCTTATACAGCCAATGTTCTTGTATACAGGAGAGTCGGCGTTTTGCTTACGAAGCGCTACGATTCTATCTTGCACAAACTTGGCCACCTTAGTTCTGATTTCCATACCTATAGCAAAACATGTTAGTTACTCTAATATAGCCAGTTCGTTCCTGTGCAATATAGCATACCAAGCATCAGTGTATCCGGTAATAGTGGCGCTAGAGACACAAGAAGACCACCAAATCCACAGCCAATGTCGACAACCTCAACCTTCTTCTGAATTGGAATCGGGAGGCCAGTATCTGTATCTATATCGCCAACTGTACTGTCCTTTGCCACAAAGTCGGGATAGTATTCTGACCAGTCCATGTGACGAGGCGAGATTGGGCTATAAACAGCAGCCTGTTAGTCAACGAGATATCAAAATTTATATACTTATTTTGCTTACTATGTAAGATCATGGTCCGAGAACGGGTTGGCGTGCGCTCTTTGGCGATAGAAGCGCTTGCGCGGTAGTTCTGCGGCACCCTCGCCTTCGCGGGCTTCTTCATACGCCTGTCGCTTTGATTGTTTCTTTGATTCTTCAGCTGCCATGTTTATGTATTTATTAAAGAAAAGGAAGGGCCCTCTGAAAAGTATTTATATCTATAGCTTAAGTTGCTCAGATAGAAACAAATGCACATGAACATCTAATATCCTTCTCTCAGTCACTTATGAAACTATGAGCTTTCTCATATTAAGAAGAAAAAATCCAGCGCCACTGATATTTCCTATCTCGGTAGTCCAGATCCACCTATTTTGACGCTTAAATGTGGGCCGGTTCTTGTTTTGTGGCGTTGGTGGCTATCATCAACATGCGATATACATACATGTAGTTGCACATATAACTCTTAAGTCTTCACAAACGATATGTCAGGTTACAAAAAAAAACTAATAATTTTATGATTGTTTCAGAATCTAGTCTCTAGGTAGTTCCTGTGCTTTATATGATACAATATCCCGTAGGCTCTTACATTTAGATCTGAGCAACAATCTTGATCAGATCACCGGTGACACCCATGGCGGTGACCTCACCACCAGCACCGGCACCCTGGATGATGAGAGGGTTGGGGCCGTATCTCTCAGTGTAGAAGCTGATGATGTTGTCGCTACCCTTGAGCGAAGCAATGGGATGCGAGCGGTCAAACTTCTCAAGACCGACCTTAACACTGTTCGAGGCAACATCAATGCTACCCACGAAGCGGATCACCTTACCCTCAGCTTCAGCAGCGGCCTTGGTAGCCTCCATTTGGTCATCAAACTCGGGTAGCTTCTCCAAGAACTCATCACCAGAAGCACAGCTCTCCAATTCGGTGGGGATAAGGCTCTGGACGGGGAAAGCCGTAGGCGAGGCCACGGGCAGACCAGCCAGACGAGCCAGAATGGTCAGCTTACGGGCAACATCCAGACCGTTCAGATCGTCTCTCGGGTCAGGCTCGGTGTAACCCAGAGCCTTAGCCTTCGTGACCTCGGCGGACCACTTACCACCCTGGCCCGAAGTGGGAGCGAACGAGTTGAATAGGAATGACATGGTGCCGCTGAAGACACCCTCGATCTTGGTGACCTTGTCGCCAGTCTCGACTAGATCCTTCAGGGTAGAGATGACGGGCAGACCAGCACCGACGGATGACTCGTGGTAGACCTTGGCACCAGAGGTCTGGGCAGCGGCGAAGATATCCTTCCACAGCTCGTACGAGCCGGAGAAAGCCTTCTTGTTGGGCGTCACGATGTTGATACCCTTGCTCAGGAACAGCGGGTACTTGTCAGCAACATCCTGCGAGCTGGTGTTATCGACCAGGACGACCTTGCTGGGAGCAGCAGCTAGGTAGTCGGCGAGCTGAGGCAGAACCTTGGGTGCCAGAGAGCTAGTGGCCAGAGACTCGGTGGCAGTAGAAATGTCGATGCCAGCGTAGTCAGCGCTGAACAGGGCCTTCTTACTGGTGCAGATGTAGCACAGACTCAGCTTGGTCGAAGAGCTTCTAATAGCCAGAGCAGAAAGTTGACCTAGGAAGCACTTACCAACACCACCAGCACCTATATCATATAAACTTTTAGCAGCTATTCTTCGCCATCATAGTGTTTATTGTTGTATTTACCGATAACAGCAATGAGCACGTTCTTGGCCATTTTGAATAATTCGAGAATTGTTTAAGTTGTTTGGGACCTTCCAGAGTTCTAACAGTTCCAAGATCTCTTCTTATTCCACTCTATAGCAAATGCTCACTGTGACTCTATAATTCACGGCCTATTATATATGTATATATCATTTCTTCCATTGGATGTTTGATTTGGCGGGGTCTTTCGACATGGAAGGTCTGCCCCACAAGAGTGTCCCTGTTTTAGGTAATTTTTTCTTTCGTCAAGAGTGCCGAGCTCGGCCTTCTTTTTTGTTTAAGAACGGTTTCTGTCCATCGGCAGCTCCTTTGCTACTTAGACTAGGGTTAGTATTATATCATTATAACCCTATATTTATATCTAGCTACCTTGGAATTCAACGTCTAGTTTTTCTTTATTATACCCAACATCATAACACCCAATCGCATCGCCAAAATGCCACCGCAAGACCCGAATCTATACGGCCAACGACCCAGGAAGAAGCAGCGCACAGCAATGTCCTCTTCTACTGCCCTCGACTTCACCGCACAGTTGACTTCCGCGATGGCTGAATCGGCCGCTGCTTCTGAGTCCACGCGCGCTTCTCGACGACATAAGGGAATTGATGGACTCCTCAAGAACCCAGCCAAGACAGAAAAGCAACAACAAGACATGAAATCCGACGAGAAGTCACGGCTCAAGCTTAAAGAGATTCTGACCACCCACGAAGAAGCTAAACAGCTGGAACTGTCACACAAACGACTCGAAGAGAAGGCAAAGATCTACAATGCGCTAAAGCGCGGCGAATATGTGTCAAACAGCAAGGCTGCAGCCATAGGCGAATCTTTGGTTGATTTTGATCGCAAATGGGCTGAGAAACAAGAATATAAAGAGACAGTGGGTGGCGCAGATGACTCTGATAGCGACGATTCGGATTCTTCGTTTGACGCTGAAGAGCCCGGCGATAACGAAATGGTCGAATACACAGATGAATTCGGTAGAACCCGCGAAATCACACGTGCTGAGAAACGTCGTCGAGATCGGGAAAATATGCGTAATATACGTAAAGACAGAAACAACGCCACTGACGACGATGACGTTGAACAATCCGCCGAACCCAAGATCTATGGCGACTTCATCCAGACTATGGCGTTTGTCCCCGACGATCCCGAAGCGATGGCAAGACTTGCCCAAAAGCGAGATCGCACCCCAACTCCTCCCCCGGATACACATTACAACGCTGACTGGGAGATCCGCGACAAAGGCGTCGGCTTCTACAAGTTCTCACATGATGCGGCTACGCGGAAGCAAGAAATGGAGAATCTGCGTACAGAACGCAAGGAAACAGAAGATAAGCGCAAGGAAATAGAACGGAAGAAGGAGGCCTATAAACAGGCTATGACTGAACGGAGAAAGGAAATTGATGCTAGGAGGGCACGGAAGATGGCAGACTCGTTCCTAAGTAACTTTGATGGAAAATGAGGCTGAGAAATAGCTTACGACGTTATGAATATATGATACCCCCCCTTCCCCTACCCCATATCTTGTCTCTCCCTCCCTTATACATGGCCTTGGTATACGTCTGAATTGTATAAGCAAAAAGGAAAGCGGCTTACCTTTGAAACTGCAAAAGATGATGAAAAAGAAAGCGTGCTTCGATGAAGCTCTGATATCTATTGGAGACACGGGGAATCGAACCCCGGACCTGATCCAAGCTAGAGAAACTCCAGTTAAGCTTCAATGATGCTAAGGATCCGTCATACCACTAGACCATGTCCCCTCTAGTTGTATTTGAATATGGTAGGGGTTTGTTATCGGACATTATGTTGTGTGTGCTCGGGCCCGGAGCGGAGGACTTTACCCTCTTTTGCTATTTTTTCAAGGACAATGAAGAACAAAATAGTCTTGGCAAAGCTCTTTGTGCAATTTTGCACCAGCTTTTCTCTTACCAGCCATGCCTACAAAGATCCCTAGAGAGAGAATGGAAACAAGCTCCAGCACGAAGTGATGGCACTCTGACATATTTTACCTACATGTGTTGCTGATTGTTATTTCACCAACACCTTCATCATTCTAGATGCCTTAGACTGGAAGCATCCTCCAGGATCAAGCCATATTGATTCATTTAGCCACAGAGTGGTTCAGAAGACCAACAACTCGAAACACAAATCCTGGTTGTTTACTAGTCGTCCTTGCAGGGACATCTATAACAAGTTTGATTCCACCATTCGCATGTTTCCTCAAGTCCATCTTCGTGGAGAAGACGTGGATGGTCGAGTTGAAGCTGAAATCAATATAGTTGTACAATCCCGTGTTAGAGAGCTTGATGTGACGGCAGACGACCGTGAAATGATCAAGACAAAGCTCCTCAGTATGGAGAATCGTACATATCTATAGCTCGATCTCATGATAAAGGATATCATGTGTATATCAGGAGGATTTGGGATCCAAGTTGGTGATATGGATCTAGTTCCTACCACTGTCAACAATGCCTACGAAAGGATTCCGCGACGAATCGAGTCTGCATATCTACCACAAGTCATTCTTATTCTTCAGATTATCGTTGGTGCACGTCGTCCACTAACATCTACCAAGATAGCGATCGCTATGAATCTAAAACTAGACCAACATACTTCGACTCAAAACGATACTGAGAACTTAGAATATATTGTGAAGGAGATACGAAACTTATGTGGCCTCTTTGTTTTCATCAAAGACTCTACAGTCCATTTGATACACCAGACGGCAAAGGAATTCTTATTAAAAAACTCTATTCGGCTAAACGGCCAAGCTCTTTCCTGTCTTCCAGAGACAACCGATGAACTTTGGTCAGATATCTGCTCAAGATACCTATCTCTACCGAAAGTACAAACTATCTCGACGACTAAGATAGAAGAGCAAGATACCACTGGAACTCTCCCATTCAAAGATCATGTCAGAGATAATTGGTGTAGCCAGGTCTGTGACATCCCTAGTACAGCAGAGTCGAGTGGTACCTATTCGAAAATTTTGAGAAGATTGACGATATCAACTATGAGACTTCTAATGGTTGGAATGCCCTTATATATTCTAGCTTTGTAGGCCATTTGAATGTCACAAAGCTTTTGATCGAAAAAGGGGCTGACGTCAATCACGAGGGCTATAATGGCTAGACTGCTCTTGGATGCTCTTGCTATGGAGGTCATCTCGATATTGCTAGGCTTTTGGTAGAGAACGGGGCTAGTATCTATCATTAGACATAAGACTAGAATGCTTTCTCAGAAGCGTTGTTGGAATGTCTGTAGTTTTGTTAGGCTGTATATAGTTTTATATTAATAGATTAGCAAAAAGCGTCAAACAAATATGTTCATTGACAACATATGTAAATAAAAAACACGAATATATACATAATATACATGCACACATATCTGTAGGTGATACAAAACATAAATAAGTTGAAGGTTTTTATTTATTAAAAACCAGAAAGTTCTGGTACATAGATGATCAGACAATACAGCATCAGTTTCAAAACAAGACTAGATACTGGTTAGACGGTATGTTAGATTCTTTTTTAAAAAAATAAGTAGACAGATAATACTTCATTGCTGTAAAATTGCCTTTTAAAAAACCCCCGATGGCATATGTGCCATGATAGAAGATAATGCCAACCCCAAAGAAATTTCCCCCTTTCCCTTATTCAGTGAATAAGGGTTTCCGAATCAATAAATTAACAATAGAAAAAAGAAAAAAAAGATATAACCAAAGCCAATGCTAGTAAGAATAAGAAACGATAAGGTAGAAAAAAAAATGTGGTACGATGAATATGCATATGTTTGATAGCAGTAGGACTGGTTTATAAAGTGTTATAAAGGAACGAGTGGACGGATAGTGTCAAGAGGCCCAGCTCATACATTTCCAGAGAAGAGAAAAGGAAAAGATGAAGAAAAAGGTAGAAAAAAGATAACAAAAACTAGTGATAGTGCCAATAATGGTAGTAGTAATAACAATAGAAAGGTAATAGTAACAAGTAGGTAAAATAACAGCAGCAGAAGACTGGTAACTCCTGGATTGGCTGAGTAAAAGAGAGCCAAGAGTGAAGTGGGATATATGTATGGCTCATAGTAGATAAAAATTCATAATGAGGAAAAAAAGGGCAAGGAAAAGAATAAGTAAAAAAACGAAAGTAAAAATGGCGTAAGATAGAGGGAGACATCATGACAAAATCCACATACAAGCACATGTATTCTCATCACCGCCTCTACGGTAAAGATCACTACTGAAGTCATCGTAGAAGTAGTCACGACGCATACGACGGTAGTTATCAGCATCTGGCTTCTCTACTAGAGTGACCTGGATAGCCCTGTTGTCGTCATCAACAACGGCAATAGCATCTTGGCCACCATTGATGATCTGGACTTTTCTGCATACAGCAGGGCTCGCACCTTCCATACGCTGCTCCGACAAGCGGATGACTTTGGGGTATGGTGAGCCTGGAGAGCTGCTGCTGGTCGAAGTTGCGGTGGCACTAGAGGCATCCACTGTAGTATCGCTGGTGGGCGATGGAAGAGAAACGGTATAAGATGGAGATACACCGGTAGAGATACTGTTGTTCTGATCTGGGTAGATCAAGAAGTCAAGAATGGTGTTAGGCCAGGTACAAATCCAAGCCATATCACCCTCCTCCAAGGATGGGACGCCTTTGCGATTGAAACTGCTCATCTTGCTATGGTCCTTGGACTTCGTGAGGGGGGTCTCAGTAGCGGCAGAAGTGACAGTGGTAGTTAGAGTAATCGTATCCTGAGTCACAGAGCCATCGGTAGTAGAGGTAGCGGTAGTACTGTCGTCGCGCTTCTTTTTGAATAGCTTAGAGGAAGAGCCAGAGTATGATGGGAAGCGATCCTCGGAGATAATTACGGTCTTGTCATATGTGATATTGAACCACCAAGCGGAACCCCAGCTAGATTCAGTAGTGTCATTGACAACAGACATTAATAGGGTAGGAGGTGTAGTTAGGGGCTGATTTCCCCAGATGAACTTGCTGGAGCTCGAGTTTGAGTTGGTGTTCAATGATAGCGAGACAGTGTAATCCTGGGTATCAGAAGTACCGCCTTGCTGAATATTCATGCTATAAGAGACGGGCATACTACAGCTCCAGGCCTGTGAGTAAGTAGTGTCGTTGAGGCAAGCAGCGGGTGCGGCATTAGCCATGATAGGTGGGATGATGTATTTGCCGGTGGCCATAGAAGCAAGATTGCTAGGAATTGAAGTCAGGGGGATAATTTGTGCTCTAGACAAACCACCGCCAAGGCCATTCCTATGAACTACATGTTAGAATATGGTTTGAAAGTGAGTGAGGAGGGATTTACATACATTGGACGAGGAGGGTGTTGCTTTTTCTGCCTTGATACAACGGTACCGATAACAGCACCGAGAACAATGCCCATGATCATCAGCGCAACGCCCATAAGCATCAAGGCCCAAACTGGAACAACGCCTCCGATTTTCCGGCGAGCGGCGATTTGCCAAGGCTTCTTTCCAGCATTCTTTTCTGAGACTGTCAGAGCTGCAGTGTTGATCTCATGATCACTGTGGCCCGACGCGAAACTATGGCGAGGGGCAGCAGACCGTGGACTATCCAGATCAGCTGATGAGGCGAACTCGGGGTCGCGGGTAGCCAAGCCGATGCCACCGGCGCCCGAGATTGGCGGAAGGGTGGTGTTGGTCGACTGCGTTCTCGAGTTCCGCCCAGAAATAACTGACGCGCCAGTAGTAGACTGCGCTGTTTGCCGGCGAGATTGTGACGACATTGTACGCGAAATGACATGATTGTGCTCTGTTGGTACAGCAGAAGCCGGACTGCTTACAGTTGATTCGTTGGCTGTGGCCCCTGCAACGGCAGCAGCGGATACAGCAGTGGCGGCAGCGGGAGTATTGGAGACAGGAGTTGAGGTAGCATTCGAGGCGGCATTCGCTGATACGTTAGAAGGTCTAGCACTGTGGCCTTGAGCCGGATATTGTGAATACGGAGGCAGTTCCTCCAGGTGGCCGAAAGGGCCTACCAACCCAGATTCTTCGCCGTCTGGGCCGATACGACGCTGGTAGCCACCGCCGAATCCAACGGGAATAGGCATGGCCATTGGCATAGGCATAGCCATGGGCATAGTCACGTTATTTTGCTGTGGCACAGCAGAGGCCATCATGTCGACATTCTGAGGGAACATTCCGTAGGGATGTGATGGTCCCTGTGGCATGGCCATTGGCATAGCCATTTGCTGCTGAGGCATAGCCTGAGGCATTGGTGGTATAGCAGAGTCCGAGATGCCTTGTTGGTACATTGCATATGGATGTGACGGGCCAGATGACGGCATAGCAGAGGTTTCGGAGGCCAGGGCGAAAGAGTTGGAGCCCATCGGATATTGGCTAGAACCGCCATTGTCGGAGGCTAGGTAGTCGGTCTTCGGTTGATTCTGAAGCGGGTTTTGGGGTCCTTTGGCAATGCTGGACCGTGTATTACTAGGGCCGGCGGAGCTAGAGCCAGAGGGTTGCATTGTGAGAGGCATTGGCATGGCGGAGGTCGCTATTTGAGACGGGTCGGGTGATTTGGCGGTGCTATTACGAGTGCGAAGACTAGAGCGCGACGGTGATGACGATGATTGTTGACGTGGGGCAGATGGTCTCATTGGACCATCGGAAATGAGTGCATCGAAAGCAGCGGCTTCGGCCACGCCCATTGGGGCTTCGAGCTGGAGATTGTTGCCTACAGAGGCAACAGATATGTGGGCGGATTGGCGTTGCGAGGCCCGGCGCTCGAAGCCGGACTCCGAGTGTTTGGTATTGGTTGGGTCCATGGTAATATGTTTTGGCGTGCAAATAGACACGCAAGTCGGAAGTTACGGGCTGGCGTAATACGAAAAGTAGCACAAGCGGGTAAAGAGCCAGTTAGCGACGGGCGGTCTTCATCAGCAGCAGCAGTAGACCCAACGGGTCTATTCGGGCTGGATGCAGTGTGATCTGTGGATAATCGGACGGCTCGAGTAACTGGTATCGAAGAAATGCAGAGATGATCGGTAAGACTGCGCGTGATATAGACAAATGAAGCCGCAATAGTTGATGGGGCTGGTGAAATGGCTAGTCTAGACTAGATACTATCGTCTGCAAAGTAATTATGCTGTTCGGATTCGGGTAATATATAAAAATGGAGAAAGAAAGTAATAAATGAAAAATAATCTACAGAGTCGAAAAAATGAAGCGATTTAGTTAGTGGAATAATAGCGCTGAGGCCGGATACGAAGAGAAGAAAATGACGAAAAATAAAGCAACAATGAAGCAAAATTGAAGAAAAAAGAAGAGAAAGAAATCGTGAGAACAGAAAGTCCGAATAGAAAGAAAAGAAATGGGGGAAGAGTAGTTACTAGTTTGGAACTCTTTCTAAAAAACCACAAAACATGAAACCGTCAGAGAGCAGCGAGCAGAGAGTAGTTGCTTTGCGATCGCCAGCAAAAAAAAAAAAAGCAAAGACTACAACTGCAAAATCCAGACAGAGCAACTTTACCTGTGGCAGATCAGGATAAGAGAAATTGTGGATAATGCTGATCGTGCTCGGCGTCTTTTTTAGTTCTGTTACTTACAAATGCTACTACAAATAATGTTGTAGATGTACCTTTATTAAAGAACTGCTACTATTCTACCGTGTGAAACCTACAGTAGAAAGCGGCAAGTACCTCTACGAGCAGAAAGAGAAAGCACTATTGTGAGTGCAGCAAGTACACAGTGCTATCTACACGGTTTCATAACAGATATCTAGGTTGGGAAGGAGCGCCGGACCTTTGATTGGGGCCAGGGACCCTGTTTTCACATTTTCACATATTTGCAGCACTTTTACGGGTTTTACAGGGTTTGTCTTCTTGTTCCAGGGCTCTGAGTGCTCTGAGTGGCTACTAGGGTCGTATTCCAGAACAGTGTGCATTTATAATCCGGCAGGCCAAGCACTAGCTTTACGAGATTAGCCTGTATGCATTTTGTAAGCATTTTGACAAATGTCTACTGTGCCAGCTGCACTGTATCTCACACAGCCGCCACCAGTATCAGTATTTATACAAAATAAGCTAACTTTACGAGTTAACCACAACTATACTAGCGACTCCGCTACGCTAAAACTTTATCTACAGACTAACTAGAGTCTTTAATTGTACTATGAAAGTGTAATGATAAGAATCATTTCTTTGATGTGGACACACGGTAGACAATAGCTCGCTCAAGATTAATTGCTTTAAAGCTTTTCTCGGAGTTTTCTCTATCCTGCCGGCTGGCAAAATCCCAAACCTTTCCAGATTCTCAACCCTGTTTCTGTTTGAGACTAGAACAAAAGCTTGCGGCAGGTAGGTTCATCAAAGCAGGGCAGCGCCTCTCTTAATACTTTCTAATATGATGAATCAAAGAACAGTGCTAATATTCACACTGTGTATTTTGTCTCCTCTCTCTCTGTCTCTGTCTTTCTATCTCTATATTCTGTATGTACAAGTACACTCAGTCAATTTCTCGCATCCCGTGTATCACTCGTGTCTTTGACCTTCTCATCTTTGTTCTTATTGTTATTATCCGTTATGGTCATGATTATTTTCCGTACTCTCGTTCTTATTTCCCAGCCTTGACTATTTCTAAATACGGCCTTTATAGCTGTTATATCGATGTGTATCTTACCAATTACGCCTCACATTCACATTACTCCTCTTCAAGTATTTCTTACAAGGTCATCTGCCCCCAATCCCCGATTATATGGACTGTCGGAGCTCTCTGCAAACGCTGATCATCCTCACGGGCCAGGTAAGAAGAACTCTGAGTAGCAAAAGTTGCAGCCAGAAGCATAAGGGAAAAAAAGACAGGCAAACAGGGCGTCTGAGGGTCATTGTGTTTGCCACACTAAGACGTCATTAATATATTCTCAATACATAAGTATGTGTGTACATATGTAGTTGTAACCTGTCAAAGTATACAATTAATATATGTATATGTATGTGTGTATGTATGTACATCTAGACATATATACACATGTATGTATGCAAATATTTAGACAAATATGTTTTCAGGCAAACCTTATCACCGTACTTGATTCTGTACATACCACAAACCACTGTATTCTTCTCTCGAGACAGTGCTTCTCATGATCGGCCTCGTCGACATCAAGTTTGCTTGTCGTGTATCCATGTTCCACCGTAGATTGATTCTGGGCAACACAAGCCGGGTTTTTATCCCACTATTACACAGGATGATCATTCGTTTATAGTTATCGTTTAGAGGCCTATCGTGTAGACTGTTTTCAGTCCCGAAATGCCATGCAGTCGAGATCAGACATACAAGAGTCTATCCTTTATTTCTCGTTTACCTCTTATTATCGAGTACGACCGGGAGAAGACCGAAATCCCAACTTACTTCTCAATTTAGTACAGGGAAACTTTGTTTCCATTAAACTTTGAATCGAAGTTTGAGCCCTTGCCAGCTGTCGCTATAGCATTGGCCCGTTGCTGGTCCGTACCATGCGTCAAGGGGAAAACAGAAACAGTAAAGGCCCCCCCTTATTTGGCTCTTTTTTTTGCTACCTGATCGTAGGCCGGGAAGCTTGGCGCCCGTCTCTTCTTGCTAGCTTTGGCAGCTCTCGGATACCATGCTCTAGTATTAGCTTGTCGCCTATAGTTGCTTTAAAACCTTACTGACTAATGTAGTAAGAGGGAAACAGGGCACAGCTCCCCTGTGTTTTCAGTGTCTCTTCTTTATTTTTATGAAAAGCTACAGGCAGCCGTTCTAGTTGTACCTTTCTTTCAGTACTCCAATTAGGAGAGTTCTGAAACACAGTAACCCTGAGGAAAGCAAAGTCCTTCGAAAAGACTTGATATATGGTCTTTGTCGCGTTGTTTTACTCGATTTGCTATTACCAGTCAACCGGCCACTTGACTTGACTTATTGAAGTAATTGTACTCATAGAAACACATCATAGGAACAGATCTTTACACAACCTTCCCTTCTACAACTCTCGGGGGGGTACCTTTGAGTTCACAGTACCTCCCTCTCCGTCCAAAGACGAATTCCTCCTCTTCGTCGTGGGTTTTTAAGAGCGACCAGCACATATTCCCAATGCTGCTGTCCATTCTCGTTTTCTTTTTCGACCTTAAGTCACGACCTATCCGCATGACTATAAAAGTACGCAATAAAATACAATACAGGCCTTTATAACTATGACCACACCGGCGACTCTCACCTGTGGCATTGGCCCGAGCTTCATCACACAGTGTATGTAAGTCGAGATCTTTGGTCAATACCCATGTTCCGATATTCTCTATGAAGAGCCTAAACGAAGGAGAATTACTATCTTTTTCATTGCTCCCGTCATGGCGTTTTATCTAGCTTTTCAAGCAAAGAAGTACTAAAAACAGTAAACGGCGTTCTAAACCCTGGATAAGTGATCAAGAATGCATAGTAAGGGGATTTTAGGTTTATCGTGCACCGTCTATCGCATGAAGATGAAAAAGCCAAGATTATAGACAAAACATATTGTGTCCAATGGCCAGTAGTCAAAACGAGGAACTGAGCGGGGGACATACAGATACATATAGCTATAGTAGGTATAGTAGGTGGAATAAAGAAGAAAAAGAAGAAAAGAAGCCCCTGGAAAGGTGGTCTTTAGAGATGGAGGTTTCAAGTAGGAGATCGGTTTACACTAGCATGTCAAAGAAGCCGCGGGAGAACTATTGAAGAGGAAAATTAGCCTATGATGAACAAGATAAGATGCTTGGTTATACTATCAATTCTTGGCAATTTGGGGAGTCTTGGGTAAATATAAAGCATCGCCAGGAAGATGCTACATATATTCATACAGAAGTCTGAGAGGGAAAAGAAAGAGAGAAAAGTCTATTGTCGGTCATTCTACCTACTATACAGAGTAAATATTTGGATAACATATACAACTCTACGTTGTTGTAGTTGAAGTGAGAAAAGAGAGAAAAAACTGACACTTACCATAAACGATTTCCGAAACTCTCTTTTTTAACTTTGTCCCTCCTTTTTATTTTCAGCTACAACTAACTAGTTATCAGTATCTGTATACATGCATGTATATTCTATCATTATTTCGGGGTACAATTCCAGTAGAAGAAGCAGTTTCAACTCAAAAATAGAAAACGAAATACTCTTGATAACGATATTCACGATCGTGAGATACTATTCAGCGGGGAAACATTTAGCTTTGGCAGAAAGGCTAACCGGTAAGTGGCATGATATCGTCATCATCATCCATACAATTCTTATTTTGAAGGTCAAGTATGCGATTCTCTCAGAGTTGCGACAAGATTAGTCTTTCTGTCCAATAATAAACCTAGGAGAACACTTATCTTAGTAATCTGTTCTGGTTTTTTGTTCGTTTTCTAGTAATTTATGTTTTGTCATTGTGGCTTAGCACGAGAAACTTAGAAAACCCATATGTTAGGGTTAGCACAATCCCCTCACGATCACAAAAAAATCAAAGCATTCGATGACGTCGTTGTATTCTCTCTCCCTTGGGCATCTTGTTGGGCGCTTTTTTATTCCAAGTGCCCAACCAGAGCCACAGTCGATCTCATTATATTCGGCTGCGAAATATAATGTCCATTGGGAAAACAAGGCGGTGGCCACAGCTCAGAAAAAAAAGTATAAACAGAAACCCTCTTGATGCGATGCTGCCTAGATGACGCTGACAAGGGAGGAGTTGTCATCTTACGCTGTGAAAAATACTAGTAGTCAGTCAGAGAGAATGAACTACAGCCCGCTGTGTTTTTCTAGTCTTCGGTTCGTTAACTACAAGTCGGAGATAACAGAGACAAATCAACAGGATAGTCATGACCAAGAGGGCACCGACGTCACTTCTTCATCGTGGATTCCATCTGGCTGCAGCGTTTGTTTCTCGTCTACATATCAATGTGTCATGTAGCCTTGTTGGCCTCAAAAAAAGCAAGAAAAAAAACTCATTATTCCCCCACACGCCCATATCCATCTGGATTTGTCGGTAGTAATAGCGAGGAGCGAGGATGACGGGCCTCTCTATACAGCTAATGTACACGCCTTTGGTCTGGACAACTAAACTTCACATGCCCACCTATTTGGAGGCTAACCTTTCGGCAAAGGCCTCTCGACTATTTCTGATGTTGCCTGGCTTCGCTCTGTGGTGATTTGAATCCACCAGCCAGGTCGGAGATCGTCATGTGCGTGCACAGGATGCAGAATGAAAATCAGGAATGAATCCCATCCAGTAAAAACAAGTCGTAAAAACAAGCATCAGGATATACGGTTCGCTTGTGTTGATGATGAGATCAGTTGTATGGATGGACTGTTGCTATGTAGTTGCTGTGATGAACCAGCTATCTGTGCAATTAGGCCAGTGTCTCCCCAACTACCTGTATAATCGTCTTATAGCCTATCATCAATAAGAATGTCTATATTGTCTGTGATACATGTACTTTTACTCTCGCTTCGTTCTTGTTGTTGATCGAGCGAGAATCCAAGCCACTGCCAACTGTGATTCAACAACAGGAAGAAAGACCGTGACAAGGGAGGCGTATGCATGTGCCATCCCATCCATCCATCTATACCTATATCTGTACATATTCCATCATTTAGTTGTATTGAGAAACTCTTCGCTATACTAAAATACAAATTGGGCTTCAGCCGACCGACAAGTAACTCTACTGTCATCTGGCTGAAAAAAAGGAAAAAATTAAGCGGCTGTGCGTACATTACAGATGTGAAAGCGAGCCAGTCCTAGAGGAAAATGAAAGAATTAAAACAAAGTAGGTGAGGCCTATACATATTGAAGTGTGAAAAAGCTTTCACAGGGCTGTCGGGAGGCTTTGCACAACCGAAAAAGGACGCCGCTTCATGGCTTTTGATGAGAATGATCTAACGAGAATTAAAGAGGCACTTAGATCCAATAGAGATGACATAGCCTTTATTTTGTTAGTGAATATCAGTGTTAGTCCAGATACGTATGTACATATCTGTAATTGGAGAGAATGAAAGTTCAGCATTATAAAAGGGTCGAACCTCTAATTGTTTGCTTGCTATTTATTATTGAGAGTCAGACTCCAAGATTCTAAAGTAGACAAAACACTGCAGTCGATGGTAACATGATATGTAATAAATATCCAATGAGCTGCATATATCATCATATTTATATGTATTAGTGACTTGGCCATCCACTAGCTTACTGCACTTACCCGCTGAATGCATGAGCTATGTAAGGGTTTGAGAGTGGGGAAACAAAAGGTTAGGGTTAGAAAAGCTAATCTCAATAAGTTGAAGTGTTTCAACAACCGCCTTACAAATGTAGATTCTTTGTGATGTGACGACGAGGCCTAAAAAGAAGGCCATTTGCATCTATATTTGGGTTTACCCAACCTCGAAATGCAGTGTGATTGAGGAAAAGGACTTGACGACACACAAAGTACTATTTGCCACATTAACCAGGTCGGCTACCAAGACTGACTGGTGAAAGCATGGCCTAGGCTGAGTTGGGTTTCTTTGCAAACGGGCGGCAGCCCACAAGGCTCTTGCTACTCTGGCATTCGAATGGTATCACAAGAAACTAAAACTAAATAGTCTGTGTCTACATAAAAACACGCCCGGCGTTAAAAACAAGCTGACTGCACCCTTTCCCCCATGGTCTTCAGGCAACAATGAAAATAGACGATGACGAGCCCTATTAGGCGCCCAATGAGATCAAGAAAGAAAGAAGTCTGTTTGTCGAGGGGAAGCGAAAACTGAAGGAAAAAGGAAAAAAAATCTCGGTGGGCACAATAGACAGACCAAGCAATGACGACGATGTTCAGGTCCAAATAGGAGCATTCAAGAGGGTGTGTGAATGTGACGTCAGCTTTCTTTCTATGTGTTTGAGAAATCTTTATCTGCCATCTGTCAAGGGGATTTCACATTGAAGCCACCAATGGAGAAGAGTATGAGAAGACTCTGGAGCTTGTTGGGAATAACGGAAAAGCTGTTCGTTCCTTGGGGGGAAATATTCCATATTAGAGAGGATAGAGAGGAAAAAAGAGGTCTGAGCGTCATAGCCTCTGCCCGTATTGCCTCTAGAAAAGGCTTGTTGGTCAGTACAATGACGAACTTGAGCACTAACTACATTTCACTTTACTCTGTTTTCTCCACGTTGTTTAAAAGCTTTATATCTGATGTGTAGACAACCATCGTCAAGCAAGCGAGCCGGCAAAATTCACGAACAATAGAAAAGAAGACAAATGAGTGCTAGCAAAGAGCCCTAAAAGGGCCTGTAAGACTTCTCCACGATGGAATGCATACATATGTACTTTCTTAGCTTTACGACGTATCTATTAGCTGCCATGATTATTATGTTGCCGAGAGAAATAAACAGACCAACAAAAAAAAGGATTCCTCTGAAATGCTCATGAAGATGCATAGACGAATGTCACGGAACAAAAAGACTATGGAGAAAAAAAAAGCCAAAAAATACATGTCTTTGTATGGCAAAGCTTACGCTAGGCGGTTTTGGTGGTTAGTTCGTATGTTGAATTTACATTTTGCTATTCCCGGCTAAATGGGTATATTCACCCGAGCAACAACATCAATCTGACAGATGCCTATCAAATCGGATATTTGAGGGTTATGATGACTCGGCTGAGAGCACTATGTAAATATGTATCTGAGTAGCTTTTGTTATTTGCCTCAAAAATACGAAGACACATTCCGCACATTCAGCTGTCCACTATAGCCATGCTCAGATATCATATCTTGGCAAGGCTTCGACCAAAAGCAGCTGTAGTAGTAATACATATCATACAAGCGATGTCTCTTGGTCAGGTATTTGGCAGAAATATATGTATGTACTCCGTGATATCAGGCGTTTTTCTAAACGTAGTCATAGCCCCGACAACCGTCACTTTCTATCTCCAAGAAGACTATTTACGCGAACTTCATGGCAAGCAAGTACCAGACATTAGCTGCCCAAACGACAGATAGAAGGGGGAGGGTGTATGTCTAATCGTTGAAAGCAAAGCTATCAGGAAGAAGGAACTCATATGCCACTATTACCATTCTAGACTCATAGCTGACTGATGGGATCTTGGGCCATGAAGTTCGACTAGAGTCTTTGATAGCGCACTATAATGTATGCTTCCTCTATTCTTTACAGGGCACTGATATTCATCGATGTGCCTAGATTCCGAAAGACTGCAGGACAAAACCGATTCTGGTCGTCTTTTGGGGAATATTGGGAAAACCATCGGACTTGAACGGCATCGTGTTCGTAAAAAAAAGAGGCAAGAAAAGACAGCACACCGGTAGGCGGTTTCATGGTAGGAATATATTAGTATTTATGGTTTAATGGCATGATAATCACCTCTCCAAAAGGTCATAAGGAGACATTTCTTCTCACACATTACCTGGTACCCCAACATACCTGAATATGCCATATGTGGGTTCGAAGTATATCTAGATACATATGCATGTGTATAGATAATGAATATGTAGGTAGGCGAACCTGTTTGTAGTATGTTTGCAGATACAGGACATTATATGCACCTTTGCATGTGTAAATATGTACTTTTGATCAAGGGCGAAGCTCCTACCCTACTCCCACAACAAGATATGCATACGTAGGCGGGACGATATCGTTTCTTTGGATACATTTGTATAGATATATACATATATACATATATGCTTGCAGTAATGTGCATGTAATGCATATATTCGCATGGGCAATAAGCAAGACGCAAGACGACCGCCACGTACGCCTACCCATCCATATCCATTAGACATCTCATACCACACGAAGTGATGCGAGATAGTCAACTCGACCGATTTGGCCGAATGGTGGTTTCCTCTAGGTTATTCATTGGTTCGTTGTAAATCCGCTTGTTCCTGAAAACGGCATGGTGCATGTTACAATGCCTGTTCCAAACTTGGCTGAGCCACGCAAAAAAAAAAAGAAGAAATATGCAGATATACATACTGATAGATTATTTTCCTGGTGAGCTGGCGAGCTAACCGCTAACAAATCATGATAAGCAACGATACAAGCGTATAGGAAGATAATCAGGCATAGCAAACTTGGCGGATGAGATCAACAACAGTATGGGGGGCAGAGGGGGCGATTGGGTTCTAGACAGGCCTGGATGAAGACGTTTGTTACTAGCATGTAGCTCCCTCAAGCTAGATAGAACAGTAGCGTGGTCCATTGGATGATGAGAGGGAAGGGGGCGATGAAGCAAAGTAAATCTCGAGCTTAGAAATCATGAGAAAGAAAAGATACATAGTAGCAAGATATGGCGTGTAGTGATGTGTTGTCCATTCCGATGGAGATTATATTGGAATAACGGTTTATGGTGTCTAGATACTTGTGGCCTAGTATTATCGTATGTATGTGTAGTATAAGATGGCGAGAGATAGGACATACAAAAATGAAAACAAAACTGTTGTGCCAACTGAAATATAGCCTCTCTACCAGACTTGTCTATCCAAGGCGAACGACAAGCTTGCTGTGGGCAGGCAATATTTTTAGCAATAACAGGCAATAAAGACAATACAAATCAAGTTGTAGGCAATACTATCTGTAACGCTACGTTAGAACAGTAACCTTTGGTTACAATGGCCGAATAGATTGTTACTCTGGCAGCCGCCACTCACTTGACAACCCAAGTTGAAGGCGGCTTTGGATTTTATTTTTATTTTTATCAGCATGGCGTGCTGAGCGCTATAATTGTTTAGCTTTGTTTGCTTCTTTTAAACTATGGTTTTAGTTGCTACATATATACATATATAATTTACTGGCTAGTTCTTATTGTGCCTACCGTTGATATCGATAGACCCCCTTCCTCCACTAACAAACAAACTAAAACAAAACTTCCAGCGCGGCTTGGCCGCCTCTGACTGCTTCTATTGGCTTCGCTAAGGCACCTAGTGGGGCGTACGCAAGGGTTTATACCGCCTAGCCTTGCCCTAACCTTTTCCTTTTTAGGCTCTGAAGGCCTATTCTTGTTCATAAGTGCTTAAACCTAGTGAACTGAGATCTGGTTATGCAGCACTGCTTGCATAAGCGTCACCACAAAGATAAAAACTAGCACAGCAAGGTACAACCCGCTCCCTTTTTTTCTTCTTTTTTCGCAGATGGTTCTCTTATGTACGCCGTATCTTGCTTATGACCGACGATGAGCTGTTCATAATGCCTGTTCATAATGCCTGTTCATGTGCATTGTGCATATGTCTTCAGACTTTGGGACATTATTTCGTCGTCAATGGAAGATCCAACGAACATATCCGTAGATATACATAATCTAATCGGCATATTCGGGGCCTGGACCAACCTGTGGCCGGGATAGACGCTGTTTTGTGAGGAGCAGGAGTGCAGCAGCCATTGGGTGATGTGTTCCTGAGGCCTTGTTCTTCTACTGCATCTCTACTACTACATATGTACATACATACAATATAATACTGCACCTATTACTGCATCTATACTGCAACTGTATGGTTACTTTAGCAGCTGCTCTTGCTATGTGGCCGCTCAACCGCCGTTTGCGAGCCAATATGGCCGGCCACTGACCACAAAGCTCGAATAGACGGTCGTCAGCACTAGCTTTCTTCGCTTTAGTGGTGTGGTTCCAGATCATCTTAAGCGTGTATGCAAATACTTCTATATATATACATATATGGGTACATACGATGTACTGATGTGTCTAACCTACAGTGATCGTCGCCGCTCTAGAACGCGTTTTAGTGTGTGTTGTTGGCCTGCGGCGCATCTAGAACCCGTGTTTATATAGGAGATCCCGTGTTATAACTCGACGCAGGCTTTACCTTTCCATTGTCTTGCTGTCCTGTTTGTCTTGTTGTTCGTTGTGAATATGAGGGTGATAATAGAAGACTGGCTTGTTTGTCAGGTCCCTCACTGACTTTCACTCCCTTGCCTTGCACCCCACACTATCAGCGAACTGCACTTGTTTGCTTGTGATTCTGATGCTACATATGTACTATGGCTAACGTAGCTTGAAGTAGTCTGGCACCAGCATATCCACCCCTTGAGATGTCTATCTAGAAACCATGTATACAACTATACAATACATAGTATATTTGTATCTGTATGTATGACCCCAACACTACGACATTTCTTGCCGAGTACATGCGGATATATATGCAGGGCTAGTGGGTGTGCACCTGGGCTCTTATTCTATTGACAACCTAACACGACCTGATCCGACCTGATCTAATGCAGGCATGCAACCTGATATTCAAATATGGATCCGCCAATTCTGAGGCGTACCTTTTACCTAGTAAATCTGTTAACATGTAGTAGTCATCGCCTTGATAATGAAGCTTTTCTTGATATATTCCTCAATACTTTTTTTTGCCTTCCATTGCCTTACAGAACCGAATATTTCACACCCCCCCCTGGCGTGCAAAGGAACAGGTTGCTTTCCTCGCTTGATGGCTTGATCGATGTAGCCTATAGCCTAGCTGTGATGATAGAAGGGTGTGGGTGGCATCAAAAAGTAGTCACTTGCTTATCTGTATGCTATTTTCTCTCTAGTGGTCAGCACAGCCTAGGCCTCAATCACTCAGCTAAAAAAAACAGGCCAGACCGACGGATCTGCCTTGAGTTATGTGGGCGAAGGAAATATCTAGACTATCTAGCGCCAAAATAACGAACGATATGGAGAGGAAAGAGTGGAGAGGGGGGGTGTAGATGTTGTTTTGCTATATTAAGGCTCTCAATAAGCCCTCAATATATAAGTTTCCCTCTTCTGCCAATGGTTGAATCAAGAGTTGGATAGCGCTTATATTCTTCATCAACATCTTCCTACTTCAACTCGCCTTTGTCTTTCAATATAAGATATAACATTCATCTCTCTTCATCCACACAACTTATATATCTAGCTTCACTCGCATTTAATTTTTTTTTATTTCCCATCTTCTTTCGATACATCACTCTTCTTGACATCTTCCTATATCGTAGTAACTCTTAACAGTACCACTATCTCTATCCTTCTGATACTGCGACTGCTACATTCTAGTGTCATATATCACTACTCACACTATCAACTTGCCCATCATGAGCCATCACTACGCCTACAACACCATGCGGTCTTCATCGCCTGTCTCCTCATACTCCTCCTCATCGTCTTCACGGTCCAGCTCTTCTGGCTACTCGTCTTCTGAGCGCTCCTCTCGGTCCAGCCGCACCAGCTCCTCCGGCCGTTCCAGCAACTCCTCCATCATCGACATCCGTCCCATTGAGAGCGACCGTAGCTCGATCCGGCTACTCCGCATCTTCTCTGGCGTCGATCCCATCATCGGTCCCCAGAAGACCCAGTCTAACCGCCTGTCATCGCGCACTCGCAGCCCTGAGCGCGACTACCAAGACTCAAGATCTTCCCACAAGCATAGAAGCAAGAGCAGCCACCGCAGCTCGAAGCACCGTTCTTCTAGCGGCCGCTACCACGGTGGTTCCAGCAGCAGCGGTTCCAGCAGCAGACATCGCCGCCGTGTTCACTACGATAGCAGCTCTGAGGAATCCGACTCTGAGCCTGAAGCCATGCCTTACTCTGCCTACCCCGCCGCTGCCGCCGAGGCTATCAAGGGCGTCTTTGGTGTCGGTAACACCCAGACTCCTCCTGTCCCCCCTCACCACCATCACACTTCGCAGATGCCGTCCACGCAGCCGCGCTACACTACTTCGGCTGCTTCAGCTGCGGCTGCTACTGCTAGCAAGTACCCTTCGCGCTCACCACCCTCACCAACTGCGCCTTCTTCCGGCCCCAAGGTGGCTCGCTATGCGCCGTTTGTCCCGCGCGTGTGGCAGCCGGGCACCACTGCTACTGCCCAGCGGACCACTACCACATCTACCACCCAGAACAACTCTAGATAAACTTAGAGTTCTGGACTGA
This sequence comes from Davidsoniella neocaledoniae, assembly GCA_009806295.1. Lineage (NCBI taxonomy): Eukaryota > Fungi > Ascomycota > Sordariomycetes > Microascales > Ceratocystidaceae > Davidsoniella > Davidsoniella neocaledoniae. The sequence continues at coordinate 48,619 of RHDR01000043.1, read as the reverse complement.
CGGGCTAGGCTCTGTTGGGCTAAGACCCCTGTGTTATCTGTTCTTCTACTACGACGACGATCCTGGATCACTTGTGTCCAATGTCTTTGGCATGCAAGCGTCTGATCCATGTCTTCTTTCGGTCTAAGATCACCATTTACTTGCTTCTTTTGTTTCTACAACTTGCAAAGCTCTTTGTAGCTTCTTTCATCTTCTTTCTTATGTCCTTTTCTTTTTTATCTATCTCACGGCCGTTCCTCCTTCTCAGGTTTTGGCACGTATGAAACAGCACTTGCATTTTGCATTGGCCTATCCCCTATTCTACAGATATGTCTCTTCTTTTTTGACTCTCTATTTTCACACAATATCTTGTGGAAGTTGTTCTTGATTCCTTCTTCTTTTCTATATTTATGACCGGGCTTTACTTGACTTCTTTGCTTTTCTTCTATTTTTGTTGTATTTATTCCCCCCCCTTTGTTTTTGGTTTTTTTATGCAGTTATTCCGGTTATGTACAGACTCACCGTAGTTTCTAAACTATAGAACGGTTGGATGGATTTTTTCGATATGTGTTATGTTTCTACTTGGTTAGCGGTTTTCTTTTGTTTTATTCTTGTCTATCTGTCTATTTTTCATGATTTTTGATCTCATAACAAGCCAAACCTTAATAATGATAATGATTCGCTGTATTCATAGTATAGTTTGATAAACAAATATTTACTCTCATTTTTCAAGATTCGTGTTTGGTGATTTACAATGAATAACCTTCCTACACAGTTGACATGTCCACCGCCCTACGCCTCAATTCTGATATGTATGTCATAGGTAAAACTTCTCTGGCCGTTGCCCAATAGCCTTCATAGTTACCCTTGAAGAAGTTATTAGAGAAGAGAACTGCCTCGGAGAATGCCTAGAATAAGCTCGCTACATGTGCTGATTGGAGGCCCCGTATTGAGTCTATCAGTTTTGTGTTACAGGGGGCTGAGGCAAAGAACAGACTGTTTTGGTAATTGAAGACTGTGTTGGGTAACCCTAGGATGGAGATTCTATTTTGAGAAGCCGTACCTGACTACAGCATATACAAATCTGTGTTATGTATGGAACAATCTCGGATAGACAGTAATAAAGAAACAACAAAAACACAGACGGGATGACTCAGAAATGGCTTTTGTCAACGCCGAAAGACTCATTGCCATTGTCTTACTTTTATTTCATAACATAATAGTTTTGAGCATAATTTTATGATGATCTGCCTGACTATTGTAGGAATAGCACTAGCATGGTGGACTAACAAACCCTAATTTGCCTAACAACGCCCGATTTAGCAGACATTAACCCAACTAAGTGTCCTATCCATATCAAACCAATCTCTAGCCCGTTAGCAGCCTAACTACCCTTATACTCTATAGTAACCTTAGAGAAACTATCACATGGATTCACACATGACAGCGTTATGATATCTTACTATCTGGTGTTTAGTAAACCCTCTACAACCGAAGTCAGGAAACAAAACTCTTTCTTGAGATCGGCGAAGGGAGCATTTGCTGCCTAGAGTATCGCCAAGTAGTATCAACAAGACCACTAAGGGTTTGCATCAGCGACCGGTGTGATTGAAGAGTAGACTGACTTGCGCGTACATACATATCTATATCTGTATATCTGTACATAGAGACACATACATACAACATACATAGTATGAATGCATGTAAGCGCTAAAATCTGGCGAATATCCGTTAATTATTTGACTAAGACCAGTGAGAATCCTCTCGGCGGCCTTAATCTGCCTCTTTTTTATTATATTTTTGTGGTTCCGAATGTAAGCCTGCTTTCCGTGTCTCATATTGTATAGATACGCTGCACATTGATATCATTTTGATATCTAGACAATGGCTTTTACGCTTTCTCTAAGCTGTAAATCGAAACCATAGAACCCATATAGAGCTAGCTGCATAATGTATAGGCATTACTGTCTCATGATTTTGAACTATTCAAGACGGAATTTTAGTCACACGGCAAACAAACCCCTACTAGGTCGTTTCTAACCTGGTATGTTAGCCTAGCCTCCCTCTCTAACTATTTCAGAAGCCGGCCTGGAATCCTGGATATGGCCGTGGCAGCCTGAACTTGAGGTCGAGTAGTTCTAAATCTTACTTGTAGTTATGGTTATGGTTGATGATATCATACATAATCACTACGAGCTGACCATATAAAGTCGTCTGAAACCCGTGTTTCTTGGGCAGCCATTTGCTCTATCTTTCTATCTTTCTATCTTCATTATCAAAAACTCTATATACTCTACAAGAGCAGATATTTGCTTATTCTGCCTTTCCTCTTGGATATTTCACGAGCTATATAAGCTCACCCTTCTTCATCTTCCTAGACTATCAAATATACATACATATACACATCATAACACACACTGTGGCCATGTCTGCTTCTGTGGCGGGGCTGTTGCCGAACTCTACGGCTTCACAAGCCTCAGCTGGCACGATGGTCGCCCGTCCTCTACTCAACTATCTTTTCCCTGGGTTCTCATTCATGACAGACTCAGCTCTACGACACTTCAACATAGACATTAACCGCTATATCCCATACCTAGTCGTAGCCAGCGCCGTTACTTTCGTGTGGAACTATATCACCAGCGGGATCTGGAGCTACGTGGTTGACTACTGTATGTGCACTGTAGACATCCGCTACGAGGACGAAATCTACAATGCCATCATCCATTGGATCTCTTTACAGAGTTTTGCGAGTCGTTCACGTCGTTTCGTCGTAACATCTACCTCAAGCCGTCGCGATCACTACTGGGACTCCAGTTCCGACGACGACGACGATGAAAATGATGCCATGAGCCTCGAACAGGAAAAGAAGAAGCACCGCAACGCCCTCTCATATACTCCGTCATTTGGTAGCCATAGCTTCTGGTATCACAACCATTTACTCCACTTCAACCGTTCCGAGAATAAGCCCCACGGAGGAACTGTTATCGGCGTTAGTGAGCGTGAGGAGATTTCGATTTCATGCTATGGACGTAACCCGGAAATCTTGAAGGATGTCTTGTTAGATGCCCGCATGTCCTACTTGCAAAAGGATAATGATAAGACAGTAATTTATCGTGCCGCCTGCAGGTACAGCGGCAGTGAACCTATCTGGCAGCGTAGCATGTCGCGTACGGTCCGGCCCTTGTCGACTGTGATCCTCGACGAAAAAGTCAAGAAGCAGCTCATAGATGACGTCACCGACTATCTCAACCCGGCTACTCGGCGGTGGTATGCGAATCGTGGCATTCCTTACCGTCGTGGATACCTCTATATGGACCTCCTGGAACCGGCAAGAGCTCGTTCAGTCTGGCTTTGGCTGGCCACTTTAACATGAAGGTGTACATTGTTAGCCTGAGCTCGACCACGGCAACGGAGGAGAATCTCTCGCAGCTGTTTTCTGATCTGCCACGCCGTTGCGTTGTTCTTTTGGAAGATATCGATTCTGCGGGTCTTACACACACTCGAGACCAGCCCGATAGCGAGACTCCCAAAGAGAACACTGTTTATGATAACGGCTTAAACGCAAAGACGGCTTCGCCCAAGCCAACTACTCCTGGTCGTCTGTCTCTGTCCGGTCTGCTGAACATATTGGATGGTGTGGCATCACACGAAGGCCGCCTTCTAATCATGACTACCAACCATCTTGAGAAACTTGATAGTGCCTTGATCCGCCCTGGACGCATTGACATGAAGCTTGAATTTGGCTTGACAAACTCTGGAATCGCCGAGTCTCTATTCCGTGCCATATTTGCCTCATTTGCCGACGATGATGTGGAATTCACTCTAGGTACCAAGAGGAGCAAACATATGACTGTTTCGGAACTTATCGGGGATACTAGCTCAACTATCTTGGACGAAAAGCGCAAGGTCATCGAGGAAACCCACGATGCTGAAGTCTTAGAACTTGCCAAGAAATTTGCTAGGAGAGTCCCATCTAATGAATTCTCGCCTGCTGAGCTGCAAGGCTTCCTGCTTAAGCACAAGCACAAGCCTCATGTTGCCTTGGCCAATATCGATGGCTGGGTTGGCGAGATGCGTGAGAAGCGCAAAACTGACAAGGAAGCTCGGGCTTCGGCGGCAAAGAAGGAAGTGGAAGATGCAGAGAAGGAGAAGATGATGAAAGAAGAGGAGGAAAAGAAGGCAGAAGAGGAAAAGAAAAAGGTAGAGCAAGAGGACCAGATGAAGCTCGGAGAGATCCGGATTTGTACACAAGGTCATGGATATCAACAAGATATCTCGAAGCCTGAAGTCGATTCAAAGCTCACTGTCGATGGAGCTGCAGAGACAATGGATGGAGAGAATATCCAGTATCCTTTGACGCCTCGTTCTGAAGAATTTCCATAGATGTCACATAACACTTTATTAGTTTGATATTGCCGCAACCATAATTCATAATAAACATTTGAACCCTAATTATTGGACTATTCATGTCCAAGAATACAAATACACAAGACGGTAATTACCTTGGAGAACAAGTGTATATTTGATGAATATGGACACTATTATATCGGGTTGAACGGCTATCCTTGAAGAATAAGTCTTCTTTGAGATTAGGTGTGACTCCCTCTTGTTTGTGTAAGACGGTTACTACATATCTTGTGAGTAGGGCATGTGAATCATGATAAAAGAGATAATTGTCAACATGTTTATGTTTGTGAATCACATAACATGCATATTGTACTGTATTTACGCATTCGACAATGTCACCAAAATGGGCCAACCAACATGTTAGCTATTAGGGCGTTTATTTGGCCCGTTGGTTTTAGTATATCACAAGCTAAAAGGCAGCTAGTCACCTAGGCTGACATAAGCTATGACTTTGATGTACAGGAGAAGATAGTGGCGTGACATACAAAGAACAAAGCAATGCAATCAACAGTATGGATTTATATGGATCGTAGCAATGATGGCGCCAACGTAATACAGAGCACCAACATGAGTCTCACTATGATTTTCCCACCAAAAAAACGGTTGGTTTCTTGTCATTCTCAATCCCACAGACTTCGTTTAATGAGGATGCGATTTCCCCACAGACATTTTGTTCCTCTTTCATACTGTCTGTTATCTATTGGCTTGTTGGATAAACTTACACGGACGTTCTTTGACTCTGAGGTCACAGACTTGGGAACTCACAGACAGTTCCCTTAGACGGGAGCACAATTACCCGCTAAGTTGTTGCTCCATGTGAATCAATGGATGCTAGTTTGAGTGTGCGATAACGGAATCTCAATGGGGCCAACTACTTGTCTTTGAATAGTCTAGGTCGAGAAATCCCTGAATGGCTTGCTTTTCTCGTAGCATTATCAGATTACGACAGTAGCTTCGACGGGACTAGTGGCCTTCGGTCCCACGCAGCAGCGTTACCATGAAGAAGAATATACTTTACGCAAAGTATTAACTTTATAGCATGGTTTTTTTTCTCTCCCTTTTCGTTGATCCTTTGTTTTTTTTTCTCAGAGAAAGAAAAAGAAAAAAGCATGCGTGGGTTGTTGTTCTCATTACGTTTTCATACAAAATATCCCCTTCTGGAAGATCAAAGAAAATGTACAAGGCAAAACAAGGCATGTGTTGCCCCCTCATAGCGTGAGCTATAAGAACGCCGGGCATCGCCATGTCTAGGTATGCATGTACATGTACATTATATTAGTAAGTGGCTAGCTAGCCGGTGGCAGTAAGAGATCATGCCTCAGATGATGTATATGTGAATGGATCTTCTTCAACGTATAGTGACGTATCAAAGGCATAGAAGTGGCTAGTGTGATTGATGGGGCTTTGGACCGATTACATTATAGATAAGTGAAGGGAGACATGATATCCTAGACTTGTCTTTCCTTGGGAACTGCAGTAGTGCTGATAATTGGCTGATGCTAAGCTAGTCGATGCTAGATCTTCGGTACTACATGTCGTCTACAGATGTATTTGTAAAATACTAGCATCACTTACATTGATATGTATGTGCAGATATAGCGGCACGCAAGGGGACGTGGCTCGGCTTCTACCAACAGGCCGTCTCTTTGATAGTGCCAGATTCCACTAGCCAACGGCCTTATCACGAAGCGAAGCAGATCGCCAGTCAGACGGATATCTTAGTGCGGCGATGATCTATCTCTGTGGTCTGGTCTCTTTCAGATCTCGTCAGCCTGTTGGTTCTAGACGGCGATCTACATTGCTTGGTACAATAGTCTAGTGGCATCAGCCCGAGTCTATGGTTGCATGGTTTGAGACAGAGAAGGGGCTACTCAAGGCATCTATACATATTGATACTAATATAGTTGTATGTATGACTAGGATGACCTTATATTGATATATGATGCATTCTGAATTTCTGCTGATATATTCAGTATAAACATGTTACCTTACTCTTCTAATGCCTTTATTCCCGCTTCCATATTATTGAGCCTGCGGCTGCAGTAGTTTCAAACGGCTAATTAGGCCCAGGGACTGGCCCCAGAAAAAGCCATACACTAGTACTAAAAAGGGTGCCATCGTGGAGCCCACCCACATTTGATTCCGATCTGATAAGTCACAGGTATTCACACTCATCTTAGCTATAGCAATACGGGGAGGGCATTATAGTGGTAGATTGATTTTTTTGATTTTTTAGTTTTTTATGTGGTACTAAGCAGACTAGGTGATATTTTTACCACGTTTATTTTTTCCCAGGAAGGCCGTGAAAAATTTTCTCTGGCTCGTTTGAGCAATTTGGGCCATGTCTATCTAGCCAGGCAAGGTACATGTAATTTTCTTTGTATCATGCTTTTATTAGAGAATCACCGCCAACAAGTATAGTGGTAGATACATATCGGCAATATCACCAACAGAACAGCAAAGTAAACGAGCCAATAGGATATGCTCCTGGGTGTGATATGGTGTTGTTGTTGGATCCGCGACCAACTCGTTGGCATTGTACTTATCCTCTTTGTATTATGGGATATTATGGTATGCATGTGAACGTTAATAGTAGTTTCGTCATTTGTCTCTAATATCTCTACATCTTCCAAATACCAAGTAAATCAGCCCTCTAACCCAACAAACTATAGGCTTTGGTTAGCCCGTTGGCGCGATGCATGTGGATGTGATGTGACGGCGTGGCGGGCTAAATGTGGTAGTTTCTGATTTAGTGTATTCTCAGACTGGCAACTACAACGACAACGACAACGACACATGTCAGTTCCTGCCGTTTTGACTTCGTGCCATGTTGTGCCGTGGCACAACTCCTACCTATTTTGCGAATATACTTCCAACCAACCACCTAATTTGCTTGCTTTGTTTGGTTTTTGGGAACAAGGTCTCTTGATCGTTGTTGTGATTGCTGCTGTTGTTGACTCTAGGCAGTAGAAATGGCAAGAACAACAGTGATAAACATGCGATTGCCGCTATTACAGCCCCAACAAAACCACAAGGACAACAAACAAACAAGTCGCCGTTCGAGTAGACAGTAGCCAAGGCTCTGTCCTCCAAGCACCATGGTCGTCGGCAGTGAGTGATACTACTACAACTTGGTTGGCATTGTATACATGTACTTTATTTCAACTATTCTCCTGTGACAGCAATCCGTAGATAAACCAACACATCCATACAACAATATATCTGCGAAAATGCTAGTCAAACGGCGGTGAAATGGGTGCTGAAGGAGCGAATGGTGGTGGGCGGCAGAATAGCGCCATCCCCTGGCGAATCCCACTTTTTCCTACTCTGGGTTTCGTTGATAACATAATCTACGCTATACGCTACGTACTAAGAAAGAAGAAAAGAAGAAGGAGGGTTGGTTCTTGACAAAACTTCACATTTTCTAAGCTTGTGACTAGTACAACTACAGCAAACTACTAGTAACTACTACTAGCAGAGTCACGCTTCAAAAAGGGACCCCTTTCCACCTTTGTCTTTCTCCTTGGGCTTTGACTTTCTTCTCCATCTTCCATCTTCCTCTTCCTCTTCTTCTTCTTTTCTCTCAAACTCAACTTTCTTTCTCTCTTCCCAGTCCTCTTTAGCGTTGCTGTTCTCCGGCTTCAACTTTCATCTTCCTTTTCTTTCTAAACCAAAACCCACACACATTCCAACCATCGACAAAATGGCTGCTCGTCCTCAGAACATCGGCATCAAGGCCATTGAGATCTACTTCCCTAGCCAGGTATGTTGTTTACTTTGCCTCATACACGATTCACTATCTATTATACCTCTGCGAACGCCACGCTAACATCCGCTTTAGTATGTCGAGCAAAGCGAGCTTGAAAAGTTTGACGGCGTCTCTGCCGGCAAATACACTATTGGCCTTGGTCAAACCCGCATGAGCTTCTGCGACGATCGCGAAGGTAAAACTATACTCTTTCTCCCTTCACGCTTTTCTTATCGTTTCCTATGCCACGATACTTATTTGGAAGCGAACAACCCCTCCTATCCCACCATAATTTGCCCCGCCAAGATTCAAAATGAAAGCGCTGTGCGTACTGCAGCAGTAAACAGGCTTGTTGGCTTGCCCCTACAAATGAAACTTGGCCCTGGCTTTGACTGCCTGCCTGCTTAATCCTGCCTGCTATTCATTGCTTTATGTTTGTTTATCATTATTATAACTTGTAGTTGTTGCCTGCTAGGCTAGCCCTGTAAAAGCACTTACCATTTTCGTTTGTTTTGTTTTCGACAGGCCTTAAAAACATTATTTTGCTAACTGTATCGTTTCCAATAGACATTTACTCTATGGCCCTGACTGCCACCGCCAACCTGATCAAGAAGAACAACATCGATGTCAACAACATCGGTCGTCTCGAAGTCGGTACCGAGACTCTGCTGGACAAGTCTAAGTCGGTCAAGTCCGTCCTAATGCAGCTATTCGGCGAGAACACCAACGTCGAGGGTGTTGACACCATCAACGCCTGCTACGGTGGCACCAACGCCTTCTTCAACACCCTCAACTGGGTTGAGTCCTCTGCCTGGGATGGCCGTGACGGTATCGTTGTTGCTGGCGATATCGCTCTGTACGCCAAGGGCAACGCCCGCCCTACTGGTGGTGCTGGCATTGTTGCCATCCTAGTCGGCCCCAACGCTCCCATCGTTGCCGACCCCGGTCTGCGTGGTACCTTCATGGAACACGCCTACGATTTCTACAAGCCGGATCTCACTAGCGAGTACCCTTATGTCGATGGTCACTTCTCTCTGACCTGCTACACCAAGGCCCTAGATGCCGCCTACCGCGTTTACTGCCAGCGTGAGGCTAAGCAGCTTGGTGAGTCCGTCCAGAAGTTGAAGCTTGACCGCTTCGACTACATGACTTTCCATGCTCCCACCTGCAAGCTGGTCCAGAAGTCGTACGCTCGTCTAGCCTACCACGACTACCTGTCTGACCCCGAGCACGCCTCTTTCGCTGAGGTCGCTCCCGAGCTCCGTGATATGGACTACACCAAGTCCCTGACCGACAAGGCTGTCGAGAAGACCTTCATGGGTCACACCAAGAAGGCCTTCCAGGAGAAGGTCAACCCCGCCATCCAGGTTGCCACTCTATGTGGTAACATGTACTGCGGTTCCGTTTGGGGTGGCCTTGCCAGTCTGTTGGCTCACGTTGACTCCAGCAAGCTGGCCGGCAAGCGTGTTGGTCTTTTCAGCTACGGCTCCGGTCTGGCTGCTTCGTTCATGTCATTCACCGTCAAGGGTGATGTCTCTCCCATCGCCAAGTCTCTGGACCTGAAGAACAGACTGGCTGAGCGTCGTGTTGTGACCCCCGAGGTCTACGATTCCGTAAGTTTATCACCTATAGCAAACCATAAGATCACAACAATCTCACAGTGACTAACAATATGACTATAGATGTGCGAGCTGCGCCACAAGGCTCACCTCCAGAAGAACTTCACCCCTGTCGGTGAAGTGTCAACCATTGCTCCTGGCACCTACTACCTTGAGCACGTTGACGACATGTTCAAGCGCTCGTACAAGATTCAGGCTTAAACAGCCTCTCTTCGAGTCTAGAGGGGCTATCGTAACTGCCATTGCAGTCACGAAAACCTAATGAACATTTACGAAGCATATTTATTCCCATTCTTTTTTTTCTAGACGGATAGGTTGTTACTACACAACGGGTGTATGCACTACAACTAAACAGTCCTGGTCTTTTCTTTTTTTCTTCTTTTACTGTTGTTTCCATCCCTTTTTCTTAATGGCTTTTTTTTTCTTTTCTTTTATTTGGGTACGAGTTTGGTAGAGATATGCTGTGATATTGCAGAGTCACAACTTGCCGTTTGTCGGACCAAGAAATACAAACATGGTCCTTTTTCGTTATATCTGCCGGCGGCTATTTTCTTGTTCTGGTGGAGGAGTGGGGAATGTCGGCAATCACATAATGGGCATCATGGGACTAACTATGACGATGAAGGTAGAGGATGAGAATTACCCTGCTATTATGAAAGAGACATGGCCTTAAGCAAGTCTCTTGGACAGAGGCACGTGTGTTGTCACTAAATAAAAAAAATAATCATGTTAAACCCTTACTTGATTGCACATTTCCATACAACATATGTATGCACAGTTAGATGTAGTAGTATAAAACTATAACTACAAATGAAGGATGTTCATGCATAAATGGTGCATATGCAGGTAGCAGAGCAAGATAAATCTAGGATGCAGTGCAAGGGAGATATTTACAACTATATGTACTATATGTATAGGTCTAATTGCTGCAGATGATGGGTTGTTTGGTGTCTACTCAAGTCTTTATGCAGATATACCAATTAATTCTTTTCTTTTACCAATCTAGACAAACTGTTGGGTGTATGATCTTCCTTCAATGCAGCCCCTTTAACAGCAACTCTATAGTTGTACATACATTAAAGCATTGATCGTACACGTAGTTACTAACCAACTATGTTGATGTATGGTTCAATAGGTTCCCTCTAACTTTTCACATACATACATACATACATATAAGCAAGTATCTTCCCTATAGTAGTTATTACTTTTTCTTTAGTATAGTTTTGTATTACTGAAAATAGGAACATGACGAATCCTGAACAGGATTATAGATATCGTGAACCATAGGTTGAGTAAATCTTCAATGTTTGGTCTAGTGACTTGGAGTCGGTGAAGATGATATGAACGTAAGCCGGAATAACAAGACACAGTCAGATCACTAATAAGCCAGCCTCTCATTCTTCTCTCACATAATTATGTACACACATTGCAATTACGACAGATCACAAGGCGGTGAAATTTAGGGTTACATAGCGAGAAATCTTAAAATTAGGCTCTGTATACATACATATATATGTATATTTATTTATTCACACAAAGAGGATGTTTCTACTGTAATAGGGCCAACAATCATTATTCATACAATTCCAGTCTGAGGTTCACACTACACTATTGAGACAACTACTCGTGCTTGAACTTCCAGGTTGAGTTACGGTGGATCAAATAATCCTTACTCTGAATACTCTTACGCAAGCCGATGAAGCCGCTAATCGGCCAGCTTGCGGCCAGAGTACCTCTCCGCTTCGCGTCTGTCCGATCAGCGCCGTCAACATCAACCTTGACCTTATCGTACACAGACGGTAGATGGGTAGCACTATACTTCGCCCGTAGCGCATCATACCAGCCCCTGCCACCATAGATATCCCAGAACTCATCCTCCTGGTAGTAGGTATGGGCGTAGAACCACTTGTGGCCACCTAATTCCTTGAGCTTGTGCTCTAGCTCGCGGTTCTTGGTGACGAACTCGCTGCGGTCGGTGGGACCCCAGCCCCATACACCAATGTTGAGTAGCTCGTTAGTAGCGCCGCCGTCAGCGTGGGGGTGGAAGGTGTTTTTAGCGGCCGGGCGCTTAAGAGGGCAGAGCCATAGTGGCCAGATTCCCATCGAGTCTACAGTGTAGTTGATAAACTCCTCGGCAGTCGTATACGGCAAGCCGAGATCCTGGACAATGAAACGGGCAGACTCGCCGCTACCGTGAAGAGCGCGGTATAGCATGCGCGTATGCATAAAGTCATCCAGAAACCAGCGCGTGGCGCGGTTAAACGGCACGCCCTTGAAGTAATCAAAGGCAGCCTGGCCAACCCAAAAGCCGCCACGATCGTACCGGAAGAGATATTCGCTTAGGGGAATGTAGTCGGTGACGGTTAGTGGTGCTGCGGAGGGCGTGGCTGGTTTGCCGACATTGCGCGTACGGTCTGCTACGTGGAGGTAGAACCACTGGTCACGTGCGCGACTGAATGTCCGTATAGGTGCGTCATCCGGCTTCTCGTCAGTCAGCTCACCGGTGACGATGACGCCGTGGTCCTTGGAGAACAGGATGCCGTCGACGTAGTCGTTGGCGGGGTTAGTCGTCTGATGACGCACCGTCTCGATGGCCTGGGCCACAGAGTGTGTACGGTGATAAGTAGTCTTGACGAACTTCTTGGCTTCCATCAGTCGCAACTGGATCAAGGTTGTCACGCCTAGAGTACCGACGGCACCGGCAGCACCCTGCAAGAGATCAGGGCGTTCTGTGCGAGACGCTTCGACGACCTCGCCAGTTGCCAGCACCATCTCGACCTTGTCGATGGTGTCGTCAAAGTAGCCGTGCTTGAACGAGGATGACTCGCCGGCCGTGCCCGCATACCCGCCGCCGGCTGTGATGCCGGGGAACTCCATGACAACAGGCGGCACGAGGCCGTACGGGAGCGTAGCTTCGACGAGACGGTCCATGGGCACGTTGGGCTCGACCAGGGCGGTGCGGGTGGCGCGGTCAACGCTTAGTACGTTGTTTAGGGCGCTGATGTCGACGGTGCGGCCTTTCCGGTCAGGCCGCGTGCTGTTGGTCGAACCGTGGAAGATGCGATAGGGCTCTTTGGCGTCGAAATACTGGCGCACGGCACTGGCTACGGTGCCGACTGCCTTCTTATGGCGTTCCATTGCTGAACGATTGATTAGTGCCGCCCAATCGGTTCGGAGACGTATAGACTGTTGGTTTAAGTGGCCAATGTTAGTTGGCCAGGAGAATAAGGCAAAACCCCCTGGATTGGCCGTTTATGTGACAATGGTGACAATGACGGAGTTTTGTTTCTCGAGTTAAAGCTGTTTTCCTCTAATTTCTTCCTTTGGTGGGAGCTCAACTTCCAAAATCCCAAAACGCTTAAGTCGCCTGTGAAATTTAAGTGGGGCTGTGTAGAAAAGTGGCAGTTCAAGTTCAATGAATATCAGCCTTGAAGAGAATATTGATGAATATGGGTTCCTTCATCTACAGGGCCATGACATTCCCAATAACCGGCGAGCAAATGTAGTTGCGAAGAACGGTCAAATGGCCAGCTTTACCCTCGGCATGACAAACACAATTCGAGCAATCCGACGTACACCTGTTTCTGGTAGGGGCCATATCATATCGCGACATCTGGTTGTCTTGGATATCGATGAGTGCCCTAAGTTTTCCAAACCGGGTGGCGCTGGATCCTGCATCTTTGACCTTCAAGGCCATGTTATTGGCATTCTAGATGGCGGGCCAATCGACCAATGGCCAAACTCAACCAGAGGTAACTTATGTTACACCGATCGAATGGATATTCGAGGATATTCGAAGATTCACTGGATTCGAACCGGAAATCCCGTAAAGCAGACAATGGGTGGTCATCATAGAGGGGTCAATAGTAGCGCTAGTATCATTTATTGAATTGATCAGTTTCTTAAGAATATGTTTCACTATGTTATATAAACTTATCTTATAGCATGACAGATACAGCCAACTCCCATAGCCACTGTTCGAATTAATAAATCCTCCGTCAGAACCACAAATGACACCACCACTATGCTGACACCGGAGTTCTGCATGATAGCCGGCAACATGAATAAAATGCTCTTGCCGGCGCCGTTTGGGAGTACGCTGATGATGGCAACCACGCGGCATCTTCCCATGCCTAGCCCCAGGCCGGTAGCCGCCTGAAATACCTGTGCCGGCTTCCGGCTAAGTCAGTCTGTATATCATACAACAGAGCTGCCGCCGTGCCGACATTCTGTCCAACACCTAGTGACCTACTACATACGTGAATTCATGTGTACATACATACATACCTTGGAAGATATCAGGAAATTCCCAGGGTGTGAGCCTGAAATTACATGCGCCACACCATAGACAGCAATAGTTTGGAACTGGGCAATAGTATTATCATGAAGAATCGAGTTGGTTTTTTTCTTCTACATTAGGTGCTTTCGCAATATCACGTATCAATCAGCACTGTAATATGTATCTTAATGTTAGATATATATAAATGATCTAAAATTCTGGGGAATTACCACCCTAGTAAGACAAAGCCAAGAAATTGAGTCTTCTTCTATAACAACTGCAACCACTTTGATCAAGAACACTAGCACTACTACATTACCGAATAACCACCACTTACACCCATTTTATGACTCGATGTTCAAGACTCGGCATTATGAAGATGAGGAGGCTCGCAAAGGGAAACGTCGATAGGGAGTGGTTACTATGAAATAACATGCATAAATAGATCGGAATGTTCTCTAGAAACGAAGATACGTAGGGGTCATACAAAACGTGGTTACTATTTTATTCATTTTATATATACGGGAATGATAATCCTTGTATATTTGTAAATGGCGAAGGGTAAGTAATATCAAGAAAGATACTAGTTGAGGTCTCAGTTAACGCAGGAACGAAACAAAGATTAAGAATATATAAGGGAGAGATAGAATGGCTTCTAGTGTAGCATTGCAGAGCTAAACGAAAGAATACAGAGACTTTTCTAGGGGGGAAAAGGCTAAAGAGACCAAGCTGAGAGGTGAGTCGATGGGAGAGACATAACTAGGGAGAATTTTCGAAGGTTGGCTCTGAACTTGAAGATCTAGGGCACAAAGTAAGATTGTTTACTTTAATTGGTAGTATGTAAGTCTATATATGTACGTTAGATATAAAGAAAAGAAATGTCACACCATCGTCATGCATCGTCAAGTCTCCATTGATCCTCTAACCCTTCAGTCGTCATGATTATAATCAAGGTCACTTCACTGTTCATTACACACGTGCATGTTTCTGTTTTTACTAGTGAGAGCCAAGATAGAATAATATATGAACGATTAGAAGGATATCAGAAAAGAAAAGAGAAAAAAAATATAGCGTCCCCCCTTAGAAATAATAAGAAAAAAAAATCAAAACAAGATTTGAGAAATCGCTCTCTGTGTCTCTAAATATGAGATTGTGTTTGATTTGGAAAAAGAAAGGAAGAATAGAAAAACAAAAAAAAGACCCCAAGACCGTCATATGCGTTTTATCTTTTGTTCACATCATGAGAGTATTAGTAAGAAAAGAAAAAGAAACCACCAGTCTACAGAGCCATGGCGGCAATCATAGCAATACCAGCAGCGAATAGCGAGCTAGCGCCGAAAGTCTGGGCAGCAGCGCCGGTAACGACTGATGAAGAGGAGCTCGAGTTGCTGCTACCGGAAGAAGACGAAGAAGAGGCAGAGGCAGAGGAAGAAGACGAAGACGAAGATGAAGACGAAGAGGAGTTGGTGGTGGACGAGGAGACAGTAGAGTCGCCCTCGGTCACCTCGATCGACTGCCAAGCACCGGTCTGATCAGAGTAGGTGTACTCGCTAGCAGACGAGTTACCACCCATGTAATCACGGACAACGATGGACTTGTAGTAAGCAGCGTACGAGGCACCATCGGAGAAGTTGGACGAACCACCAGCCCACTCGACGGTGCCGGAGGAAGCGGTAGAGGAGCCACCAACCCAGGTGCCCAGCTTGATCTGCATGGGGAGTCTGGGGGTAGCCCTCGGTGCTGTCGGCGTCGGCATAGGTCAGAGTGCGAACGGACTCGCCATCAATGTACCAGATGATACGCTCGGAAGTCCAGTCGACGGCGTAGGTGTGGAAGGTCTCGATGCAGTCGGTGACGTTCTCGTAGGTACCACGGTCGTAGGTGGTGGTGTTACTGTGACATGTTTTGTTAGCCAGGGAGAACATAATACAATGGTAGTGGCGGAAGAAAGAAAACTCACCCCTTAGAGTAGTAGTTGGTCTGGGCCTCATCGGCGTAGCCACCAAGCCACTCCCAGTCGATCTCATCCAGATCGTCAGACTCGAGGACGACCGAAGTCACGATACCGGTGCCAGGAGCAGCACGTAGCACAACCTCGATGTAGCCGAAGAAGATGTAGCCAACGGAAGTGATGGTGGGAGCTTCAGTCTCGGAGGTCAGGTTGAAGATGGCACCCAGCTCGGAATCATAGGTGATGGTGGTGCCCGAGGAGACATTGAAGAAGGAGTTGGCACCCTGGGTGAAGTCAATGGTGTAGTTTCCACCAACAGCAGTGTCAGGGTCACAGGCTAGAGTCATTTGGTTAGTGGTCGTCGGATAAGGACTATAGATTGTAATGGTCTATCTCAGATAGTGGGAGACATACTCTCAGACGTGGGGTCGCAGGAGGTCGAGGTCTGGGCAGCGACCATCGAGGCCATAAGGGCCAGGGCAGAAATCTTGGAGTACATAGTAATGTGTTGTGTTGTGTTGTGTTGTGTTGTGTGTATGTATGTATATATGCTGAGAGTGTCAAGGGGACCAAGTGAGCGTGAGATTGCAAAGTGAATGTATAGAGCTTATAAGAGAATGTCCCTTTATAACAAAGACAAAGAAGCGATTGTAGGAGAGGGGGGGAAGACAACAAGAAAGAAGATGATGTGGTGGTGAGCAAAGCAAAAGTAAAGAAGAGAAACAAACGGAAATCGATAGACGAGGCAGGTTATATTTAACAGATGGCGGTATTCTATGTTTGAACGGTCAAATATATTGGGTGTTTTTTTATTTTTTTATTTTTATTCTTTTTTTTTTTCCTTATGTTCCTGCTTGGCTTAGTTTGGTGGCGCGGCAGCACAAAGAAAATCAAACAATAAAAGCGAAGCGAATACATAGATCTAGCGTCAGTCAGTTCTTGCCGCAGCAAGAGCCCGTCAAAATCGTCTAGTCTAGTCCCATCCTAGGCTTTTAGTTCCCAGTTTCCTCTGCTAGTAAGTAGATGCAAGGGTTCTTAGTGGCTTGTATGATTTGCAATGCCCGCTGAACTCGTCACTAAATAGCCCACCAAAAGGTATTGAGAAGACTGTTGCTACTACAGATGCATTATACAGGTACAGAAAGCAGCAACAGAGCCGCTTCAAAGTACGGCAAGCGACACTACATGTGTAAGAAGGAAGACAGGGGCCGCAAAAAGAGACAACAAGGGAATCGAACAGTAAGGGGGTGTGTTTATCGACACCAAGAGAAGACACGATAACAAATGCATGTACAATACATTCAATATGTACATGTACATGCAAAACTAAAATAGAAATATCAGTGACTTCATGACGCCCTGCCGTAGAACTAGCCCAGGCAAAGGCTGGTATCGTGCTGTGTTTGCTTTTTCTGGTGATCATGGAGCAAGATCAAATGAAGAATGCAATTGCTAGAGAGATCTGATTAACTTCTGTAGGCCATGATGTATGTAGTTGATCTGGCCGTTTACTACTATGAGTGACTCTACCTCTCGGTAACTCTTCAGGCTCTCTCTCCAGTCTTCGTCTTGAACTCTACAGTTAGTCTTGAAACGGTCTAGCAAGGGGCGTGGCCGATCCGCTAGTCCCGTTACAGAGGCTGTTCATTTCATGGATAGCAGCAGAAGAGGAAGAGGTCTAATATTCTATACAGATATGTATTAGTATGTCAAACAACGGGAAACATGCTTGCCAGTACTTTTTTACACGTACTTTTTTTCATGCTCAACCTGTTCATAACTCTTGGCCATCTTGGCCATGACGACGCGAGCCTGTCTAAAGCCGATCACACCCTCTTACAATTATATAGAAATATTCTTAATGTGTATATGTATCTGTATGTTCTTCTCCCTCCAGATTGCTTATCAGGTGTCTTAGTCAGCTTGCATTAGCCCGGCAACTACCTCGTGTTTCCAAGTCAGTCACTTCATTTTTCATTTTTTGACCACTCTCATTCTCGCTCTTTTCGCGCCTCCTTCCTTCTCTGGCCTTCGTTCTTATCATTAACCAGCCTTCATAGACGACACTGTATTAATAATCAGTTAATACGGCCATTTTAACCCTACCATGTATTTCTGTACCTAGTCGTACAGTTCTAGCTTTTCTTTTTTTTTTTAATTCATTAATCTTATGGAGCTATAGAGCTATGAAGATGTTTCTAGCTTTTTTAAGTCCAGTTATATTTCTACTGTTAATCCATGACTGTTCGTCAGTAGACCCAAATTCTCCCCTGTATTCCTGTATAGTCCAGGATAGGCACTGTCACAGTAGCAATAGAAACACTAGTACATACGTACGAAGATATCTGTACTATCAGCCTATTTCTACCACCATACAGATACATCTATTGTTCTAGCATGTACTACGACCTCCACAATGGCTTGGAAATGACAATTGCGTAACAACGCCGATACCAAGCTAAGAAAACCACAACTCCAACTCCCTATTTCCTTAACCTTGCAGAACTTGAAGCAAGTCCGTTTGTCCAATCACGGCTACGGACATACATAACAGACATACATATGGCAGCTACCCGTCTTCCGGCCTCGTCCTTTTATTTTACGGTAGTGATTACAGTAGTGATTTATTCTACGGTTACTGTCTATAATATAATGATTATAGGTATGCCTGTATCTGTACACACAGAGTGTTTGATGTCAGAAGAGGGGCAAGTCTGAGATTTTATCACTAGCCGAGAAAAAGGTAGGCGATCAGGAGACAAATAGAGTACACTGTGGTGAGAGAAACACTACCTGCGCGTGATCGAAGTATGAGGGTTACGGCCCAAAACAAAATACAGCCATACTAGTCAAGTCTAGTAGCTTCAGTCAACACTGCCCTGGTAGCATGGAGACGAAAAGAAAAGAGAAAAGATAGAGAAAAAAAGAGCTTTGGTGTCTGAGGCAAACCGTGGGGCGTAGAAAATTCCAGGGGTGAAGAAGGGGGGTGTTGTTAAGCAGTTGATCAATAACATTGACATGTATTAGTTAGTTGTATAACTATTAGAAGAAGTAAGACCATTTATTTTCACTGCTATTCTTTTTTGCATGATTTGATAGACAGAAGAACGAGAAGAAACTGACTGACATCAAACACGAGCTTGGCCAGTCAGAAAATAACTGCTAAAGTCTCTAGTCCCCAGTAGAAGAAAAAAGGCCAAGCCAAACAGAAGTCAGTCAAATTAATCAGTTGTTTCGCCTAGAAAAAAATCCAAAAAATTCGATCCAAAGTTCTTTTTGCAGGAACTGACTGACCGACATGCTTCAATTTTTTTTTTTAGTTATAAACTTTTCATGATGCCCTGCTCATGCAGTTTTCAAAGCAACTTATAGGGGCGGCTTAGACTAGAAAAAAAAACAGATATATATCAAGAATTAAACAAAAAATGAAATAGAGTCTGGCTTGTTTAACACCAAGTTGAAGCAAACAAAATATTGCTGAAAAGAAAGAAAAATACCTAGCGATGAGAACACAATCAAGATGGTTGCTTAGGAACAGGTCAGGAAAAACACTCATAAGAGCCTTGACATAGAACGAACGATGAAAACGGCCTGCGCCTCTTCTTCCCCCCCCCGTATCAAGATCTCTTTTGAATATTCCTTGCTCTTCTATATCTTCCTATGACCTCATGATACTGGACTCTTGAAGAGAGAGATCGCTCGGACTAAGGCCAAAGTTACTATTATTGACTTGGTCGTTGCCATAGCAGGCATCTTAAGTGCTCGTTAAGTGCTACTTTTCCTACTTTTTTTCCTTTCTTTTTTACTTCGTGTTCAAGTGGACGTGGCACAGCCCAGATCTTAGGCTTGGGTTGTCAAGTCAGTGACTGCAGATAGCCTAATACTACATTAGTTACTAAGTCACGATATCATTGGTTATTGGCTGTGCTATTGGTAGTACTCACTATTAAGTGTCTTGATTACTTACATTAGTGACGATATATCGACATCACTTGAATACGGCTTAAAGCTTCAGTTGTAACTATATGTAAATGTCATTTTTCTTGTTTCCCATTCCTTTCTTTTCTGCTTTTGCTGTCTTGATGGCTATGATTCTTTATTTAGCAACAGCTATTCTCGCTTCTAGTGCTTCCTCTTGTTAATATACGAAGAAGGAATCCTGCTCATGAGAAGAAAAAAAATAGTTATTGTTCTTTTTTTCCTAACAGGTTAACTGTTGATAACTTTCTTCACTAATAGTAGTAGTAAAGCTCAAAAAAATATCAGGAATAAATCCTACATCCTCTTTCTTCGCGGCAACTAGTCTGGTGGCAAAAAAAGGGGAGAATTATAAAAGTCAACACTCTTTTCGGTATATTCTTTATAGAGCGTCGTCAGCTTGACATTTTTTCCCTTAGCTTTGATGCTCTTCTTGAATTCGGGAGGATTTTGCTTGCCCACATCGATTTTTCTTAGATCTCGTTTGCTAGTGTTTCCTGTTTGCATGTCATTATAATAATCTCTCGAATTTCTCGTGATTTTTTATCTATGATTTCAAAAGGCTAGCTTCTAGAAAATAGAAGAAAACAAAGTAGCTACAGGTCAAAAATTAGATAGTAAAAGAAATATAATACACTTTGCTTTTGTCTTTTGCCTCAATATTGCACTCCTTTTTCTCGTCCTCTTGTTATTATCAAATGTTTGCTTGTCCCAGCCGCTCCTCTTGAAACACTTCCTCATGTCTTTATTTCGGCCAAACTACGATCTACATTATGAACTTGTTGCATTCCCGCAATGCTTCCGTCCTTTGGTATTCTGTATCTGTTTGCCACAGTCATAACAAGGAAAAGTTGCGGCCGGCAACTCACTACCAGTACATTTACATGTAGTTAAATCCTGGTGCTTGCTTACGTGACCCCTTCTTGACTCGTGTAGTCCATGGTTGTATGCGTATCTACTACTCAGTATAAACAAATATCTTATTAGTATTTATATCTAGATGTATCACAAACTCCAGTCAGTATTAGCCATGTCCAGCTTCCGTCAATATTGCGTAGCTACTCAGGGGGGGCTTGACTTCTCTAGCTGGTCTTCTGTTGTATCTTCTCTTTTTCGTTTATGGATAGACACTAAGTGATATTCATTGCGTTATGACGACTTGCTTGTGAGGGTTCCTTACACCAAAACTTACATTATAGATCTGATCAGATTACCCGACAAGTGCCATGTTTCTTCAGGGTTGTCTAATCGCTGCTTCTACCAGATTTATTATTACGATTAACTTAGGTACTTTGCAATCCGATTCACCTATATGTTTTCTTGGTTTGTGTTTTATCAGATGTAGTATTTTTATTGTCGAAATACATGACAATGTCATATAGACCCTCTGAAATACCAGGGTTACATACCCTAACACTACTTACAAGGGAGGGGTGTCTGTACAGCAGAGCCAAGCCCGTTTGCCAAGCTTGTATCCCAGGAGATTATCTTGCCTTACGAACCCTCTGACGACGCCAGTTGCGTTTTCACAGCAGCTTAGAAGGGACGAAGATGCAAGGAGATGGAAGAGCCAAGAGCTAGGGTAGCATGTTTAGCTTTCCATAATAAATCGTACGTAACGAAGAAGATCGCTGGTTGTGATGGATGCCAAGGACTAACAAAGACATAGATTGATTGCTAACTGTAGACCGTACATAGTGGTAGACGACCTAATTTTCTATGTTATTTCTGATTAGACTAAGATAAAAAAAAGAGCAAGATAAAACCCACAAATTTGCTATTGTTTGCTTTATCCTATAGTATCCTGTCAAGTACGTACACATAAATTCAGACCGAGTCTAAGTTTCTGCCACCAAGCTGCTTGACGTGTCTGTTCTATAAGTAGTCCCAAACCGCTCCACGAGGTGTTCCAACACTGTTTTTCCGGGTCTATATGGAGGCTTTGCGCCGTCTTTGAGTGTATCCAGAGGCTCTAAGCGAGTGTCTATATTGCCATCAAAGAAGAACGGGACTGAGTAGCGATCGGTGCTGCTGGATTCTAGGACTACTCGATGCACCGTGCTGCGATATTGCCCAGCTGTCCAGGAATCTAGTATGTCGCCAATATTAACCACCAGTGCCTCGGCATTTGGCTGCACCGCAAGCCATTCTTGTGAGGCGTGGTCGAAGACTTCCAAGCCGCCCACCGAGTCTTGCAGAAGCAAAGTGATTGCGCCTTGAAATTGAGTGAGCAAGTTAGCTAATTAAGAATTCAACATGGTTTCGTTAGTTATGGGAGATTTGACTTACCAAAGTCCGTGTGTTCCCCAGCCCCCAAAGCCTTCTTTGCACTGTCTTGCAGCATCAACTCTTTCTGTGGCGGATAGTGCAATAGTTTCAAGATACACAGTGGCTCCTGTATGAAATCGTCGAATACATCGTCTCCATATGGCAAACCTCGAGCCAGAATCCGCAGTAGCGTCACTGCTAGATCACGGGCCGCCTGGAAATAAACTTCAATCGATCGTCTGATGAAGTCAAAGTCAGCGTCAGAGCTTGATTTGTCGTCTTCGTCTTTGCTTTTGTCTGTGCTGGGGAAGATGTTTCGTCCAAAAAAGTTGGGATATTGTTGTGCGAGGGGGTGACTTGGAGCGATATCCTCGCTGATTGAGAAACCCTAATAGTCGCAGAAAGTCAGTAACTTTTCGCCATATATCTCGTGTTTTATTTGCTGTGCTTGAAGCCTCACTATTTTCCTTCTCCTGCTTCCCCCCTTTTCCGTATTTCGGATCCCAATTACAGAATTAGAGTATATTAAGGTAGTGTCAAGTCCATGAATAGAGTTGCTTGATGCTTTTTGGACCTGTATCAGAATGTCTTTGCTCTCGTTCACCCAGGCACACAAACTGGCAATTCTAACTCAAATCACACTACAAGAAGAATAAATTCGCTCACCTCTTTGAGATCAGGCGCTGCTCCAGGCTGTAGCGTCTGTGCGCCAATGACTTCATACCCTCTATTCTGAAGCGGTGGTGGCGCTGTAAGCCTGCGTTTAGATTCGCCTGGCAATGCAAAGAGCAGCTGTGCAGCCCGCATCACATTATCACGCATCTCTCTGCTGATTCCATGGCCGACGAGAGATAGAAAACCGACATTGGCACAGGCAGAGCGCACTTGCTCGACAATCGCCGCCTTCTGGGCTTCTATTACTTGGGATCCGGTGGCTGTAAGTGAATCACTGATAGCAGTGTCTTGGATGTAGGGCCCGATGTCGATGGTGGGGATCCGGGACGCCATGAATATAGGAAGAAAGGGAGGCTGACTGGCTGGAAAAGGGAGACTTGGGCTGGCTTTCACTCAGGCGTACTTTTGCTTATCTTGGGAACTGTTAGCTAATCGTGACAGACGGACGGTCCACCGAGAGAAAAGAACAAGGCGTTTTCGTGTCGCACAGCAGTAATGGCCGAAATAGTGTGGATGGTGGATGGCGGATGGCTTAAGCTTTCACTGTGTAAGCATGGTGAATAGAGTTCAATTTGTCTGCCGTAAGAACTCAATGAAGAAGTCAATTCTAAGAATCTGACAGTAGTATATATATGGATATTCTGATACTCTGTGACGCCCGAATCTCGTCCAAGCTACTTAAACTATCATCGAGTGGTTGGCCAGAGATCGGAGGTCGCCGGTGCCCTATCAAGCCGGATATATGATGTTACCCCACACGTCAATATATAGTTATGGTTTCCAGATAAGCTTTCTCCGTCTAGTTTCAATATGCTTTCAAAGTACTGTACATTGGCTTAAAGTATATCTAACGTGGCTAACACTGTCAATACTGCCAATACTGCCACATATGCATGTATATCTGTAGTGGCTGGTAAGACATTCGTCGGTGTGACCATTATTTTTCAGTCTTTAAGTTTCCTTTTCTGTTTCTAAATCGAAGTTCACTTGGTCTTAGCCTGTCTTAACCGAACTAAAATATGATACTTTGGGACGGATGCTGTAGTTAGCTACTCATTGATAAGCATCAAGACCATAGTTTAGGGTTACATGCACCGTGTTAGGGGTTATATCGAACTGTCTAAATGTAGATGTATACTAATATCAAAACAGTGCGCTAAACTAGGCGCAAACGGTGTCCATGATCGCAATCGACGTCACTTTTCGAATTCAATCTCATATATACACCACAACTAGGACACCAATATCTTCGAAACTCCCCAATATTACGCAATAAAACCCAAGCAAAGACAGAATGGACGATGAATTCGATGACTTCCCAGATGATTTGCTGATGCAGGCGTTGGAAAGTTCCGAAAAAGCTCCTCCAAAACCACAGCTTTCATTACAGAAACAGCCTCTTCATAACTCTCGGCCTACTTCACAAACAACACAGAGTTGCTCGAGCTTATCAAGTAATACGCTGAATACGTCTGGTTCTACGAAGACGGCGTCACTGTCTGTCTCCCAACCCAAGCCGCAAATCCAGCAGCCGACACCGACGGTGGCACGACTAGGAGCAGCTTCTTCAGCTATCACAAAGAATACGACTAAAGTTTCTACTCTCTCTTCCTCTTCTGTCTCTTCTGCCGCCGGCTCTTCTAATTCTGCTTCTGCGCCGCGAGTAGTCCAACCGAAACCACAGCCTATTAGCAAACCAAGCTCCGGCTCGTCCATCATCGTCTCGTTGCGCCAAAAGGGAAACCCAGTGCTCACCTACTTCAAGAAATGCCCGTGGGAATACGGAGATATTGCTCCGGACTATGTGCTGGGGATAACTACGTGTGCCCTGTTTCTAAGGTATATATATGTATATATATCGCTAATGAGAAGCTAGTCTACTCGCGGAACTATGTGTAACTGACTACATACTGACGTCTGTAACCTACCCATAGCTTGAAGTATCACCGACTACATCCAGAGTACATCTACAAGCGCATCCAAGACCTCAAGGGAGCCTATGAACTTCGTGTCCTCCTCGCCCTGGTTGACATCACCGACCATCACGACTCATTACGCGAACTCGCCAAAACCTCTCTCGTCAACAACGTGACGCTTATCTGCTGCTGGTCTCTCGCCGAAGCTTCCCACTATCTCGAGACGTACAAGGTGTCCGAACATACCAAATTCGAGTCTATTAAAGGCCAAGCTTCTTTAACCTACGTCGAACGATTCCGCTCTTTTGTAACTGCCACGCCGGGAGTCAACCGCGATCAGGCCATGTCCATGCTGCTCAACTTCGGTAGTCTTAAGGGAGGCATCAATGCGAATGCAGACGAACTGAGCATCATAACTGGCTGGGGTGACACGAAAGTCAAGCGTTGGCTGGAGGTCATCGACGAGCCATTTTATCCGAGAAAGGCTAATAAGATGGATATCTTGAGTGTTCCGGGTCGCTCGGCAGATGAAAATGCAGCTGCGGCTGTACGTGCCACAGCGCTTAACCGGGCTATTCCAGTGGGCAGCACTAAGGCAGCAGAACTACAGAAAGGCTCTAGTGAAGCCTCATCATCTTCTTTGCCTCTGCAAAATAGAACTACAGAGTCGGCGACTGAGAATAGCGAGACTGGCTCGTTTGATGGAGATGATTTACAGATACAAAGTAAACCCCCAAATCAAGATACGCTATTAAGCGAGGGCATCGCGGCGGCTTTGGCACGATTACGAAAAACGTAAGAGAGTCTAGATGGAACTCGGAGAAATATATCAAATGGTAGATATATCATTGAGTTCTAAAGTAATATATAAAACTAGAGAGACGTGAATTATCAAGAAGAGCCCGAAAAGGGAATCATAGAACTCATTATTTGTGACGTTGTCATTCATTGAATTCAATACAAGATGTTGATATATATGGTCATTGAAGTCGTTAGATACTAAAGACGATAAGATACGAAATAAAAACAAAAAAAGCAACGCGTTAGGGGTAATCGTTCGTGAAATCAACAGCATAAGCCAACCAACAATCCATCCAAATCTACAGAAAAAAAAGTCCAAAAAATAGAACAATAAAAGAGAAACCAAGACGCCATTGTAAAATGAAGCCCCTTCCGAAAATCAACCTTGGAATAATGGAAACAAAATAATAAAAAAAACAAAGCAAAAAAACTTGCGGTCAGTATGTTCATCATGATGTAACCTCTGACATTTCGTCACTGCCCAATTCTTTTTCGAGCTCATCGGCTACAAAGCCTTCGTAGTCGTCTAGGTTCTTTTGCACGTGAATCTTGAACTTGATGACGTCATTCAACATTCGGTCAATTTCTGTGTGTAGCTCTTCACGTAGTGCGTTGGCTCGAACCACCAATTGCTCATATCTGTAATAAGTGATTGGTTAGTCTTGGATGTACTAAGAAACGAGAAGGGGATGACAACAGGGTTACATACTCGATGTTAGTGTTCATTTCACGCTGTTCCATCAGTTGAACCGACTCAGAGAGCCCAGCTCGCATTTTGGCGAGCTCCTTCTCCATCTTCTCGATCTGAGTATCTGATCCCATCTTCTGTGCCGTAGTAACCTCACGGGTCTTTTCATACTCCTCTTCAGCTGCACGGACACGATGTTCTAGAGCCTCGACCTCGTTGCGCTTGTCTTCGATGGCCTCCTTGATGCCATCTAATAGTTCGTGGTCCTTCATCATGACGTCCATGGCTTCAGAGCGGCGATCAGAGATGTTCTTGCGTAGTTGGGCGAAGTTGTTCTTGACCTTTCCACGCAAATCAAGATTGAGGATATGAGCTGGTTGATATCCTGTCGTGGCATCGGCCAGTAGTCTGTCACTAGCTGAGCTTGCCGAGCCCTTCATGAGAAGATTTGTCGATGTGAAGTCGGAATCGTTGACGACAACTTGGAGTTCATAGTTGTGGCCATTGGCGTTTGTGGCTGAAGCGGGGATAAGACCAATTTGGTATGCGAGAGTATTGTACTTATCGACCATGCGCTCGAGTTCATCAAGACGCCGGCTGGCATCAGCTTCCTTGTCGGCCACCTTTTTCTTTACTTCTTCTAAGCGGCCAGACGAAACTTCGATGCCCTTTTGGAGACGTTCTCTTTCAGCAGTCATACGGTCAATGTCCTGCATGCTGATTCCTTGGTCGTCGACGATACGCTGTAAGCCACGACGCTCGTCTTCTGCTTCCTTGAGCTCATGCATAGTTCTATCAAGCTCTTCCTGAAGTACATTGATGCGAGCCTCATATTTCTCCGTGCGTTGCATGGCTAGTGCATTGTATTCTTCAAATTTGGTCTTGTCTTCTTCCATAATTTTGAAGTTGTTGTCAAGCATAGCGGGATCGGGTGTTTGTTTCTCGAGCTCTTCAATTTCTTTTTGCAGGCGGGCATTCTCAGCTTCTAAAGCATCGAGCTCAGTCGAATATTGCAAGTTGGAGTTCCGAAAGGCAATGGCCATGTTTTCAACGTGCGGAGCAAGAAGCCTCTCGGCATCATCATCACCGACATCTTCGTCCATGGCTAACCAATCACGATAGGCTGAGCTAAGAAATCCAAAGATAATGTGGTCACCGCTGACGTCGATTCCAGCCTCTAGACACGCAGAATCGTAGCGATGACTAGCGTAGCCATCGAGCATTTGGGCCAACTGCATCATCCAGTGGAGCAGACCGAGGAATGTGCTCCAGTTCTGGCCACCAACAGCAGCGATTTGACTCTTGGTGATGGACTTTTCGTAGGGGTAGCGGAGCTGCTTGAGAATTGGCGGGACCTCTTGATCGATATTTTTCTGAAACTTGTGGCTTGGGTCAATGCGATGGTATAGCCACTGGAACATGAAGTTGAAGTCTTTTTGAGTGGGGGACTTCATGATGTTCTGTGAAATGACGTGCTTCATCTCCTGCTCAAAGTTGTACTGGACCATGTATTCGATAAGTTCCTGGCCTATACGGGCTTGGTATGACCGATCCTTGAGGGGACGTGGATCGCGCGGGACACCAGCGACTTGCGGAGCAGCCTGGAAGAAGCTCTGGTGCGGCATATGACCAGCTGTGGAGGTTCGTGAACGGTAGATACTACTGCGTCGCTCGGCTTCGGTCATGGGCATACTGCTGGCCGGCGTGGAGCCCATGCCCATCATGCCGCTACCCATGGAAGGAGTGGCAAAAGACTTGGTCGGGAAGGTCGACTGGCGCTTGACGGACGAGAGGCCAACATCTGCGAGATTGGGTCCCATAGAGGGTCGCACCGGCACATTGGGGCGGGACATGGCAAGCGATTGGCGCGAGCCTGACTGTGAGCGCGCATGACTATGGCTGTTGAAGTTCATGCCGGCAGCCATACTGGTGCGCTTGAGACTGGATGTGGATGGCTGAGGCAACGCTGAGTTGTGGTTGAGGCCTGCGAGTGTCTATAGAGATCATGATATATTTAGCATCACGTCGAACAGGTAGATAGTACTGTGCCGCATAGAACCGATGTCGATCTACACAGATATACCAACGTGTGACTGGGAAAGGCGTTGCTTACCTCACGCGGACGGCGGACACTCCAGAGGCCATCCTGAGACATGGCGATAGTCGGCCGGGCAGTTGCTCTGAAGCACTGAAGCGTAGGATATGTTCGGTATGAATGCGATTGTAGGCCAAGTTGGTGTGGCTGAGGATACACCGATATAATACACCGGATTAAGATGGCCTGTAGCGATAGATAGATAAAGCGAGGGGTCTTTTTTTCTCTAATTTTCTAATTATTTCGCGATAAATAGCTAGATTGTTTAATAAAGTCTAAAAGTAATAAAATCCAAAAGGGACGGCAAACAAATTGCTGCGCTGGGGCTGTCAAGCCATTTGATCGGTCTTGAAATCGACCATCGAATCGAAAAACAACAGGCCTAGACGTGTTGCCCGGGCCACAGTAAACAAACTTTCTGGCACTCTGTATGACTCTTGATTGGCCATGAATGCCCCGCTCTCGCTCTGAGGTGCGTGATCACATGACATGCATGGGTGTTTTCAATGCAGATGGTTATAAGCCTGACAGCTGTCCGCCAGCTGCCAGCAGGAGTGCTCTGGTGGATTGGTAAACCAGGTCTGGGATTCAGTCTTAGCGCGTTAATGGGCGGAATCAGAAGAGAGAGAGAGAGAGAGAGCTCTGGTCTATTTGCGACAGCCGCAGCCAGCCTCGGTTCCGGTAATTCAATTTGCTTTGATTTGTAGCAAGCGTCGTGAAGTCATTTTTTTATTTTATAATTTCTCTTTTGTCTCTCCAATTCGGCGCGTTGCTTACGTTCTGTCCATTCGTTTTTAATTTTTTACCCACCACTAAATTCACGGTTTCGAACTTTGTATCCAGCATTCCTCACCAAGTCGAGCCATCGCCAGCCGCCCTATTATCAATCATTCCATCCAGCGAGCTGCTTAGCTTCCGCCTTGCGATCACACTAAATACACCAATACAACACTGCAACAATAAAAATACATAGCGTGGTTTAGCTCAGCTCACCACACCACACAACATATAATGGCCATCCGAGAGGAACTGGTGGCTTCTGCCGTAAGTCTGATCCCTTCCGCAAACTACTTTGTATCATATAACTAATTTTATCGTCCTGTTAGACCCAATGTATGTCAACCGATGCCCAATAAGCCACTCATCCAATCTTCCCTGCATAGCCTAACATGACCCGTCAACATAGTCCTCCGAGAAGCTAGCGTTTCCCAGTCGTCCGTCGAGAACCGTGTTGCCTTCCTCCGACAGAAGAACCTCACTCAGGAGGAGATCGATGCTGCCTTTGCTCGTGCCAGCGCACCTCCAGCAACCACCGCCGCCTCATCAAATCCGCCTCCTACACAGCAGCCACAACAGCAATATACACAATATCAGAGATATGCGCAATATCAACCGCAACAGCCACCGCCAATTCCACAGCGGGACTGGCGAGACTGGTTCATCATGGCCACTGTGATGGGTGGTGTCGGCTACGGCTTATATGCCCTAGGCAAGGTATGTTGGACACCCTATGAATGAATCTGCCCCATACGATATTCTATAGTTCATGTTCTAACATGTGTATAGCGCTATGTGTATCCCCTCGTTGCTCCTCCCACGCCATCACAGCTCGAGAAGGACAAGACACACCTCGATGAGCAATTCGACCGCGCATTCGCCCTTGTCGAGCAGCTTGCATCCGACACCGAGAAACTCAAATCCGCCGAGCAGGAGCGTACCGAGAAACTCGATGCCGCCCTAGCGGAGCTGGACTCCGTCATCACCGAGATGAAGACATCCTCGCGCGAACGCCAGGATAAGATGCGTGATTTGCGCGAGGAAGTCCGCGTGCTGACCAACAAGATCCCTAATCTTGTCGACGAGCAAAAGAGTGCCACCGATGCTCGCCTCAAGGAGATCAACTCGGAGTTGCTCAGCCTCAAGACTTTGATCTCGCGTGTTACCTCCCAGCCTACATCTTCCATGGCCCTTCCGGCACCGCCCGCTACTATCCCGTCGCCTATCGCCGCACCTGTTCCTGATGCCGCCGTAGATGCTAGCGTCGGCGTGTCTCCGGTGCCTTCCGTTTCAACACCGCCTTCTATCCGACCATCGCCGTTTGGCAACAATGCTACTGGCAAGGCCGCTATTCCTGCATGGCAACTAGCTGCTGAAAGCTCCTAGAAACTGATACGATTATAAATGTATAGTGACTGGCTCAATAAACTATAGGGTGAGGGTATGTGATCAGTGTTAAGGTTCATCATGTTGGAATTATATCTACTAGTACTGGCGTTCGAGGCTATGTTTTCTCATCTACCACAAATGCTTTCTTTTTTGTCTTTACATTTTCTTTTCTTCCCACACTTCAAACAACGATGTTTTATATAATAATGGCTATATTTTTAAATGTCTGATATTCACATATGTAATACATATATATCTACTACTGGGCTTCTCTTGTCACTCGTATCTTCGTCTCCAAATATGGGTTATTTAGTCATGTGATATTTCTTATCAATCTACGCTGCTGAAAGGTGGTTGCCAGTTTCTTTTGGCCCTTATAGGCTTCACTGGTGACACTAGACACTAATCCTTCAGACAGTGTCTTGCTCGATCTAATTCATGATAGAGTACCATGTCCGAAAGAACTGATCTTGGATGAAGTTATACTTGAATTTATTCCCGCTGCTAATAATAAACTAGAACTTCCACCCACACATGTCTCTGTGCTTGTACAAAACCTTATCAACGGCAGCCTGAAAATAGCAAAGTTTCCTTGTCGATATTATTAACGTCATATCCGATTTGTCATCACCGTTGTCATAGTGCTAATGGGTCTTCTGGATGTCCTAGTAAGCTGGAATATGATAGGCAACAGTTATATGCCAACTGGTAAGTCTGTATATAAGGGAACTGGCTTACTCAGAAGCGGCTTTCTCGGAAGCGGCTTTCTCAGCAGTGCTAGCTGGTGTTAGCTTGTATCGGATATGTAGTCAGTTGGTACCCCAGACTCACTAAGCGTTCTCTTGCTCAAGACAATCTTCAACAAATGAAGTGACTGAGTCATGACGCGAGCCATTGACATCCTTCTTGATTTCGACCTCAAAATCGCGGATGTCAAATGCATTCAAAACATTTCGGCAGCGCAGAGCCAACTGCATTGCTTCCTCCCAGGTAGAATTATCAGTCGCTCGTATGGTGATGAGCAGTATTGTTCGATGGGTATCATCACTAGCGTCACCAATGCGAAGGGGGTAAAACCCAGCCCAGTCAAAACCAGAGGAAAATAATACCCTGTAAAGAGAATCTGTCATCTCCTTAGGCCATGCGTCAATAATAGGATATTTATCCACAGGGAGGAGAATCTTCTTTGTAGCGGATTCGCCCTCGGGTTGTTTCCACTCCGAGATGGATGTCCGAGCCAACAGATGGGGTGCGCCAGGTAAGCCGTGGAAGTACAACTCGGTTTCGGCCTGGGATGGCTTAGAATATCCTTCTAATGACACAGGCATGAGTTCAGGTGCAGTCTCGTGTGCAGACTCTTGCGTAGGCTCCGTTAGATTAGACATTGCAAAGTAATGTACCAGATAGGACTCTCGGGATAGAATCAAGTTCAAGCTCTCGTGCAGGTGGAAGAAAGCCGTCGTTGTCGAGGTTATCTCGCGACTCTAGGCTGGTAGTGAGCGTGGTTTTGAAGGTTAAGAAATAATAAGCAAATAGAATACTGCTTGAGAGATGATACCAGGAGTCTTGATGTCTATCTATATTTATACTCAGTTAAGAATATTGTAGAAAATAGCCAATGTCTTTGTAGGTTTGGTTGTTGGCAGCAAGAAAGATGGACAGAACAACAAAGATGTTATTGAATGTTGTCTTTTACTTCGCTACTATTTGTATATAAACAAACCCCAAGTCTAGTAACTACCTACTTTAACCTGCAGTTGCCATACTAAATGGCCAAAACATACGATATTATTTAAAGCAATTGCAGTAGCAGTTGTAGTTATGTCACCAAAATGTGTTTTGTAGATGCCTGAAGGCAACATAAATCTACAATAAAAGATTAAATAAGATGAGAACATGTTAAATGGCATGATATTATACATAACATTGAGTTACTAATGTTGAAGAGATGTATCATCTTTAAAAAAGATGGCTCAGCTGGAAGATACTTTGTATCTTGCAAGTTATATCTATCTAACTTAAACATGATCAAGTTAAGGTGATATACTCAATGAAGCGACCGACTCACAATGAACTCTAGGGATAGGGCTGATAAATATGAAACATTGTCTCATATTTGCTTTCGAGTGTCCCTTATAAATATTGTGCTACTATAATGAACATTACAAACACATCTTCATATTTTCAGTCTAATTCCAACTATCTGATAAACGCGGGCAATCCACATCCGAGTTTTTTTTTCAAATGAGTGAAAATTTAAGCCTTGATGTTATTGGATACTATTTCATTCGATAATTAACTAACTCTTGTAAAAAAAGGGCTTTTGAAGTACAGTGCTGATACATTTAGATACCACTCTGTTTGTATAAGACACACATGCCACTGACTACTGAGTTCTCTACTATCACCATTTATTGTCCCATTCACATAATTTCAGGCTCATATCCTGTAAACTGCCTGATATCTTCCAAAATCCATTGAATTGGCGTGACATAGGCCAACTCTTGCTGACCCTGGCCATCTTTGTCGACTGACCCACCATCCAAGATACCGATGATATTGCCTTCAAGATCGAAGACACAAGACCCTAAATCACCCGGCTCGGAGAACACGGGACACTTCTTGATATCTAATACCATCAAATGCCGTGATATGATAGGATCGCCGGTAGGAGAGTATGTACGATGAATTGCCTCAACTGGGTTGGTGGCACCGATGGAAAACCCAGTCTTTTGGCCCTGCTTGGCAACTAGTTTTGTTTGTCCAAAGGGTGGCTCAGGTAGTATGTTGTCGCTTTTCAGTCGAAGGAACCCACTTTCTTCAAGATCGATATCAAATCTAGTCTCCAAGGCATCTTCCGCCATTATCAGTGTTGCTTGTGTGACGGATGATGCCATGAAAACCCTATTTGCATCATTTGAATAACCATAAGCTGAGGCACTAGCACCAGCGTAAGAAAGCTCCAAAAGGGTCCAGTTCCTGAAGTTTGCCTGGCCATCAAGACTATAACGGGGCGAGTAAGAAACTGTTCCAGCCTCCCTTTGTAGAGCATTTGTTTGCTTAAGATCATCTATACACAACTGGAGCTTGTAGGCATAGTCTAAGCAGCAGGATTGAATCTCATGCAGATTCTCTACATGGTGATTATCAGGTTCCAAACGAAGTCTCTTCTTAGTCCGTGAAACCTCCCATTCTAATTTTTTGACTGCCATCATGAGGTGTGTAAAAGCCTTGTTAATGGATAAGAGACCACCAATAAGTAGCCGGGGTGGCTGCGGGTCGAGATCGTTGTCGTTGTTATGCTTAGAGGTGGACTTCTTGATGTCATGGCTGGGTGGAATGCGGGAGCCAACGGCAACTTGTCGGCTAGTGAGTCCATAGACAATGGGAGTGGGTGCTCTGCGAACGGATGGATAGAACGTGGATTGGCTTAAAGTACTGTCTGGTATCGGCTTAAGTCGTACATGTAGCCCCATGGTACCGGCTGATGGCATAGACTGGCCAGTCTGAGCATTTTCTTGTTCAATATGATAACCAGAAAGTGGGAGCAAGCGAATGATTGAGCCGTTGATATTAGACATGATCAAATTTTCGGACGGAGATACCTCTTGTGAGTACTTCCAATCTATGTGGGTGCCTAGATATGCAGTAGCCATTTGTTGGGTGTTTGTAGTCGCCCTGAAGTTATAACTCGACGTTGCTGGCGGTTTAGGTGGCGCTTTCATGGGTCGGGTTTGTTTGATTTCCACTTCGACATCGTGAATGTCATGTGACCGTAGAATATCTCTGTAATGTAGGGCCAGGCGCATAGCCGTTTTCCAAGTGCAATTCTCCTCAGGGAACAGACCAATAAGCAATACAACTGGGTATCTCTTCCGCATATTGTGATCATCCTTGTGACTTCCAATCCGGATGGGATACAAGCTGTTCCAGTTAACGCTAGAGTTGAGCACTTGGATGAGTCTGTATCCCAGAGTTTGATACCATTTCTCGGCAATGGGATGGCTATCCAAAGTAGAAAATGCTTTCTTTGTAGTGCATGAACCTCTATATTGTTTCCAAACTGAGGTAGATGTCCGAGCCACAAGTCGAGGTGTGCCACTTATGCCAAGGAAATAGGAATCCAATTCGACTTCAGATGGCTTGGAATAGCCTTCCAAAGACACAGGCACAAACTGGGGCAGAAGTACCCGCAGCCCGTGGCCTAAGTTGTAGTGAATAAGACATTTAACTAGAATGCGAGGCTTTAGATAGTGTTATTTGAGTAGACTTGGAGTTTGGAGATCAAGGTGGGACGTACTATTAAGGTATGCCGGCCAGTGGTGGTTATATGTGGATTAAGTATGGTAGATAGTGTTGGAGGAATGTTGCTGTTCAAGTCCGGATAAGAAGACTGTAGAGAACAGCTGATGATTATGTTTGGGATTCTATCAGGAGAGAGAGAAATATAATTCAAGACTGCACACACTTGTTTAATGGCTACCTTTTCAACTATCTTCAAAAATCATCATTTGGCCACTGCTTGTCAACTAACAAAATTCTAGAACCTAATATTACACTTTTACAATCATGGTTGCCACTCTGCGTGGCCAAAAGAAGGCATTTATTCAAAGTGATGAATATTTGCGTGATAGATGTCTGAAAGCAGCATTACTAACTAAAGTCGTGCAACTCTATATTAGTTTGAATCTGAAGATATTGGATGGTATGACATTATATCTTTACGTTTATGGCTGTTACGAATGACTTAATCATTGACAACACACATAGAGTATATAAACTCAGTAGTCTTGAATAATTCAGCAGAAGAGAATTACCATCTTCAACATATAGAGCCGTGATTCTTCGGGCACCAGGTGATGATAAAAAACAGTGAAAAATATACAGTGATATAGTTATATATTAGGGCTACTCTATCATATCATCAGTCGCTCCTAGTATAACTCGCTCCTTTCTATGCCCGAGCGAGGACAAGCACTGTGACAGCAGCCATAGCCAAAGACAAAGCAGACACAACGAACACAGGTGTTGTTGAAGTTGTGATGGTAGATGCGAACCACATTGCCAGTACTACAAAGATATTGACGGGAATCCGCAGTAGGCTATAGACCCGAGCACGCACATTATTTGGTACGATATGACTCTTGAGGTTCGCCATGCAAGGCCAGTATAAGCCTATACAGGCCTGATAAACACAGAAGAGTGCGAACAAACGGCTCTCAGACTGAAAAGCGCGACTAATTGTCGGCAAACCAAGAGCGGTGGCGCTGCCGATAAGAACCCACACGAGGACCTGATAGTAGGAACGGAAAGCGGCGTTAGCACGTACTTGTTCGGCTGCGGCAGTTGCAGCAGGGCCAGCACTGAAGCTTTTGGAGAGCAGGGTCGACGCGATCGTCGATGATGACATAAAGCAGGCGAATATTATGCCGTAAGGAAGATGACTGGCCGTAGTAGATGGGCTAGACGAAGAAGAGGTGGCAATAGCGCGCAAGGCTGGATTCCAAAAGAATACGAAGAGGTTCATGGAACCCTCAAACAACATGGAAGCCACAGCAACAGCTTTAGTGTTGCTGTCATTGAGCACTGACGAAACAGTTGCTGGCGTCTTCTTGATAGCCGCTGGATTAGGCTTTTGGTCAGCCGGAGCCGGAGCCGGAGCCGGATTCGGGAAAGAGTCTCCATAGTTCTCGTCCTAAGTCACGATTGTTAGTATATTTGCCAATCAATAATACGAACACGATACCCTTACCCATTGGGAATTGATTATCGCCGCGGCAAGTCCCAAGAATAGCGTGCTTGCCAAGAACGGAGCCTTCTTGCTATCATAGCGATCGACCAGCCACTCGCTAACCACACCCGCCACGATCGCCGTTACGCTATTAATCGTTGCCATCTGGCCAAACGTCTGCTGTAGCTGCAAACCCTTACGGTGCATGTGCTTTGCCCCGAAATCCGAGATCATCCACGATTCAAATACTGAGAAGAGAATGCTCGTCGCTATACCGCCTAGGATACGTCCGATAGTGAGCAGACTGATCGATGTAGAGCCGAAGGCAGTCAAGAGCGCCGAAAGCGAGTAGATGAGACAGAAGAGAAGACATGAGAAGCGTCGGCCGTGGCTATCGGCTATGAATCCGACAAAGGATGAGGACACTGCACCAGCAACGAAGCCGGCAGTGAAGAGACTCGATATGGCAGCGGTTTTAAGGCCATGGGTATCGCGGTAGAGAGAATAGAGGAATGGGTTCTATAGATGATAATTGTTAGAATAATATAGATGTAAAGAGATCATCGAGAACCTACCTGAATTGACTCGGCGCCCATGGCCAACGCATAAACCACATAAAAGGACCATTGTGAGGCCATTTTTGGATATGCTCTAGTTTGGCCTTTCATTAATGAAGCATCCAGCTTTAGATTTCCACTGTAGTTATTACTATCATTACTGCTAGCAATCAAGCAGCCACAGACAAGGAGCAAGCTAGCCAAGCTAGAATGATAAAAGTCGACGCTCATGGCTAGATATTATGAGGATGTTTAAGTGTGGATGATATTCGAAAAGATGGAGAAAGAAGGTGTGCCTCTAGGAAATATACAGATATAAAGGAATAGAAAAGTGTTGTTTTCTGTATCTTTTCCAGTATTTGTCCTTATGCTCGGGAAAAGCTGACTCTTAAGAGAAGACTGGCTGATGGGATCTTACTGGCATATAAGCCTTTTCTGTGGCTGTCCTTTTGTCTTTTAAACAACTCGCTAAGTGCTTTGATGTATGTATACATCCTCTTTTTTCAGCTGCTTCTGAAGTCTCCCTAACCGGTAGGAAAAGAAAGGACATGTCCCTGATATAAAAACCTAAGTCCATTTTGGTACGCAGATTGAACTTTTGCTCTTGGGCTGTACATATAGAGTCCTCTTTATCTGTATTTCAACGCCAAGTATTCATATCTATAGTCACGCTGAACCACTCCGTCTTGTCGTTTGAGCTCATACGGCCTTCCCCAAATTTGAAATTGGCCTGTACCCGGAGGTCCGATATGGTAGCATTACAGGATAAAAGCCTCTATTTGGTGCCGAAATACCGATCTTTTCGATCGATCGTTTCTTTGAATTATCGGACGATAAAGATGACTAGGGCATGTTATTAGAAAAAGATAATGAAATATGTGAGAAATGATTGACATCCATTTTGACGATCCAGGAACGTCGGTCAAATGCTTGGTCACGTGATGCCATGATACAGTGCTCTACAATCCGCACATTGATGATTCCAAGCAAATCCCTATGAAACTAATGCGAACTGAACATTCAAGACGACACATGAGCTCAATAACGAGTCGAAATATATTTGTCCAGGCATATCTACAATATTTCTTTAAACCTCCACCCAAGCTCAAGTTCTAGTGCATATCGACAGCATAAGCCAGTCCCCACTTTTATTTCTAGCTGTCTATAGTGAGACCGTGAATTTTGTGCGACCATGAAAAAAGACAATCATCACATCATTTTAATCGTCATCTATTCTTTCCTTCATCGAAATCTCATAATACCAACACTCACACATCTCACTTATCATCTCAGCCCAATATAATTCATCATGCAGGGCTTTAATATGGGACGTTACGTCCCGCCAGACGTCGAGGGAGTTCTCTCAGGCAACCAAATTCACCGCAAGAAGCGTCCTCCAGGCGGCACCTCGTCCGGCAACGGTACCGATCCAGCCTATCAAACCGTGCGTTTCGAAATGCCCTTCAACGTATGGTGTTCCTCGTGTCCAGCCGAATCCCTGATTCCGCAAGGCGTCCGCTTCAATGCCCAAAAACGCAAAATCGGCGCTTACTTCACCACGCCCATCTGGGCCTTTCGGATCCGTCACACCGTGTGTGGTGGCGTCTTAGAGATCCACACGGATCCGAAAAATACCGCCTATGTCGTCATCGAAGGTGGTCGACGACAAGATCGTGGCGATCTGGAAAATCGTCCAGCCTCGTCATTTGCCGCGCTATCCCTCCAGGAATCTACCTTGAGTTCAGAGGACCGCGAGAAGCTACGCCAGTCCGCTTTCGGGAAATTAGAGAAAACTGTGCTAGATAAAGAACACTTTGCACGTGCTTCGGAACGTATCGAAGATCTCCATGCCGCTTCACATGCCGCCTGGGACGATCCGTATACACGCAATCAACAACTCCGTAAAACCTTTCGTGTGGCTCGTAAAGAGGTCGAGAAGGACGCCGCAGATACACAGAGTATCAAGGATAAGCTCTCGCTAGATGTCAACATGCTCCCAGCTACGCGTGAAGACGAGTTGCGCGCAAGTCTTGTTGATTTCGGCACCACTAGTCTTGATCTTAGCTTCGATCCTAGTCTAGACTCTGGCTCTAGCTTGGGCGGTACATTAAGCCATCGTCACGATAAAACTGCACTGGCCAAGCCCTTATTTGACTCAAGCAAGTCAGATATCTCTACAGCTTCTACACTATCTTCGTCCTCCGTCAAAGCACCTTCTCAGCTTAATCAAGCTAGTGTTGGTACGTCTAGTCGAGTCTCTAAAAATGGAAAGCCGCCAAAAGCAACAAAGTCAGAAGCTTTAGCTTCAGCACGAAAAAGCGCCTTTGTCACAGAGATTCTAGGCAACACTCGATTAGTACATGATCCTTTTCTGGTTAACAAAAAGGCTGGCAGTAGTTCTAAAGAAAGTAACACTACTTCTAGCATAGCAGCCGTGATAAAACGAAAAAAGCCAGAAAATAGTGCCCATGCCCAAACTACCCACAGCAGTACTACTTCCTCTCCTAATAATACCAAAGAAGATGGTGCTCAACAAGTTATTCAAGAAGTCTCTAGCACGAAATATCAAAGCCTCAAAATGGCTCTGGTAAGTTATGGTTCTGGCTCAGACCAAGACTCCGAATAGTAATATAATAGTAATAATCATGATAACAACACTAGTCACGATGTATATACATGGTTGATATATGATACCCCTCATCAGTTTTAGTCAATAAGAAAGATAATAAAAGTCTAAATTACTCAATAATGATAATCAGATGGTTTCAGCCATCATACCCCTATCGAGCCAAGTGAAACATATAATGAAGGTAGAATGAAGTATAACCCTGTTTGGTCCTGTAAAGCTTCATTGGGAGACTTTGAAAAACAAAAGCAAGCAAGAAAAAGACCAATTAATGATACTGATAGAAATGAGGTCGGGCGAACGATTGGGTGGTAACCCGTTTATAGCCATGCATCGCCGATCTAGTCAACGGTTGTTGACGTGGAAAGCAGCCATTCTGGACGCAGCAAAGTGAAACTGAATGATAGAACTTGAAGCTTGACTCCTACATCATTGTTTCTTTAGACATCCTCCATTTGGCCTGCGGCCTCGTCCACTGCCTCGTCGCCAGAGAATGAGGCAACCGAAGAAAGATCCGAGTCATGGTCTGAATCGTTACCGTCGTCATCATTGGAATCCTTCGAAGCAAACTTTTGTACATATTCTGTATTAGATCCAAAACGTTAGTATTCAAAATCATTTGTTTCGCTCACTATTTTCTTTCGTATTGAAAAGTTCTGGATAGTGACAAACCTTTCACTTTAGCATTGTACGCCTTGGGGTCGCGCAACAGCAAAGCAGCTGCTTCACCGTTCAACGGATCAGTCGGGTTAGGGTAGCGCAGAAGTTGCGGTAAGAAGCTCTCAAAGATGTTGACCATATCGAACATGGGCGACCATGTCTGGTTGATGACGTCAAGCACACGGAGCCCGAAATCTCGTCGATATTGGGATGGAATATGCGGTTAACAAATCCAATGCTCGGAGATTTGTAGGGATAATTTTCCGGGAGTTCAACGTGGATTTTCCAGATTCCGCCTTCGAAGGGAGCTATTTAGGTGGCAAAAGCGATGTGACAATGATTAGCCATTGTGATGTATAGTTGTTGTTGGTTCGTAGATGTAAAAATCGGGTAAGACGACGAAGGAATGCTCACTCTCTGCTGGGCCCTTGAATCGGACGTAGAATTCAGCCCTGTAGGAAAGATATATGAGTATCAAACAGTAAGGTACTTTACTTGGCCGGTTTTTTTGTTATTCTTAGCTTACACTGTTTGTCACTTGTTAGTTGGGTGCACGGTGATATCCAGGCGTTTTTTGGACATGGCGATGCGCAGGGCAGCATGTTGCAGAAGAGGGGAGGTATGACATACTATTATCATTGACAAGAGTGACATCATAGTCGCTCATCATGCTGTAATCCAGAGTATCAACAGTAGTAAGTATGGGAGTAAAGTCTCATGGAATATCGGGAGGGTATTATCCTACAGCCTAAATAGAAGCAGCAAAGTTGGATGTTAGCAAGATATACAGTTAGGTATGGTATCGAGTTGTTCAGGCTGGTGGAGAGTAGCTCACTTCATGACCTGTAGGGCAAGCAACGAGTCAGTTATGCGCCAAGCGACAAGTACACAATATATCGAGAAAGGCTGTACTTACATCAGTCTCGATGCGGCGGCGTGGACTGCTCATTTTGACGATGCTGTTTGCGCGAAAGCGTCTGGAGAGAGCAAGACGGTTGTCGACAGGTTGAATTGGGCGCGGGAAAGCGGATGAAATGGCGGGTATGATAGCTGATACTATAAGGCTGTCGCTGTTTAGGAAAATGAGAAAAAAAGAAAGATAATAGCAGTCTTGTTGAGCAAACTATTGTTAGGAATAGTAAATCCCGAGTCACTAGAAATGGTTAGGTTTGGTATACTCACAAGATCAAAAGCACGCTAAGCTACAAATGAGCTGGGCTGGCAAAGCGCTGGATTTATCTAAAGGTCAAAAGACAAGCCAAAAGCAATCCCATGGGCAATTGATGATGTCAGCGTCAGATAAATAAAAGAGGGTCGCTTGCCAAAAGCTCTCCAGTCCAACAAGCAGCTATTTCAACGCTCAGGAAAACAGTCCGCTTAATTAGAAAGCTTTAGGTCAAAGGGTTCTAATGATAAAAATATATGCTCAAGGGATGATGATGGGGAAAAGAAAAAGAAGAAAAAGGAGAAGGAATCAATACTTTGTTTTTGTTTTAGCAACACACAATTAAGGCAAGAAGCAAAAGAGGCAATTGCGGCCAGAGAGAGCGAGCATTGTCTCTGATTGCAAACAGCGTATTCCGGCAACTGCTCTACGCGGAAGATTCTACAGCAAAACAGAGCCTGATTTACTACTATTGTTCATCTACAGACAGAATATAAAGCTACGTCATTACTCTAGAAGCTCTTCTCACACTTCGTCTTGGCCCATTGCTTTCTCTCAGCTAGATGCCCAAGTAGCGCTTTAATGCAACATGATGCTGCAAGCGGAGAACCCAAAGGAGATCCTTTGTTCTTTTGCGCCCTTAAACCTTCTATTTTATGGCTTTATGGGGTGGGGTTCTCTCGAGTCTTAACCCTAGCTAGCACTAGCACCCCGCATAACTCCTTTTCTTTCTAAACCCTAGTCTCAACCCTTACTTCCATTTTATACACCGGCCTGACTTATGATTCACACAGCGTGGTCGGTCCGAGGTCCAAGTTTAGCGCCCTTTAGGGGATTGTCGAGGACATCTTCATAGCTCTATAGCTCCGTAAGATGAATGAATTCAAAAAAAGGATTGTCGAGGTTAACTCCGACCCTGTGTTAAACTAAAGGCGCAAAATTAACCGGTAGGTCCGTTCCACCAGGGTCCTCCCCAAAAAAAAGAATTTCTTGTAACAAAAAAATCTACAGTGACTGTAATTGCGCTGAGAAGAGTCTCAAAAGTACGGAGTAAATCCCATCATGGCTTTCCAATATATATAAACTCAAGCTTCGTCCCCAAAAAAGTAAAGTAAAAAAAGAGAACAAAAACTATTATTAATCCCCCCCTTTTTCTTTATCCTCTCTTCTGCTCGTCTTTGTCTTTCTACACCAACAAATAATAATAAAAAAAACCACCGTATTATAAATCAGATATAAGCCATCTACTGTCTATTGTCCTCCCACTACTACTATAACTTGCATAACTGGTTTTATTACCTAGCTGCAGGCTGTCTCTTATCAGATCGTTTTCGTCTCTTTCTTTTCCCCTTCCCTGCGCAGAACGAAGCACGCCACCCCGTATATCACAGAACGGCTCGTTTCGGCACAGTGGATTAACACACCCACACCTTTTGGTATAAATGGTATAAACAAGCACAAGCACAGCATATATTCTGTTTTACTTTGCTCTATTAAGACGCCAGTCATATCTTGTAGTTTTTACTACCTACGGCGTCTTTGTAGAGTTTTACTTGCGTAGTGTCTGCTTGTACTGGGTTTGTCCAACTGTTTTTTTCATTCTTTCTTTTGCCTTTACATTTTGCATCATCTCTGTCGCTCTCTCTAGTCCTTTTTCAATTTCCACAATGTCGTCACTACGCTCTGCCGTACGAAAATCACGACCTTTAATACGCCATTCTTTACACTGTCCTTCCTTAGCATCCCTATCACACTCTCCAAATGGCCCCTACGACCAGTCCCAGACCCGCTGCTATAGCTCTCATTCACCCATGGGCAACCCGTCTCTAGTCGGTGCTCGTAAGAAAGTCACCTTGACGACGCTTGCCAGCATGTTCCGCAAGAAAGAGCCCATTGCCGTGCTCACGGCTCATGATTTCCCAAGTGCCCACGTTGCTGATGCTGCCGGCATGGATATCATCCTAGTCGGTGATAGTCTGGCCATGGTGGCCCTGGGTATGGCAGATACTAGCGAGGTTACCTTAGATGACATGGTACTGCACTGCAAATCCGTGGCCCGGGCAACATCCGCCGCTTTCACTGTAAGTATCTCTCTATCTCCACGATGATTTTCTCTCTCCACAACCATCTCCTAACACATATTTTCCCTTCTTATTCAGGTATGCGACTTGCCAATGGGGAGCTATGAGATCTCGCCCGAACAGGCCCTTGCTTCTGCCATCCGTCTGGTCAAAGAAGGCCGGATCCAGGGCATCAAGCTCGAGGGCGGCGCTGAAATGGCCCCTACCATCGCCAAGATCACCAGTGCCGGAATCCCCGTCCTTGGCCACATCGGCCTAACCCCACAGCGGCAAAATGCCCTCGGCGGTTTCCGCGTGCAAGGCAAGACTACACTCGGCGCCCAACGCGTGCTCGAAGACGCCCTAGCCGTGCAAGCCGCCGGTGCATTCGGCATGGTCGTTGAGGCAGTGCCGGCACCCGTCGCCGAGCTAGTCACCAAACAGCTCAAGATTCCGACTATCGGCATCGGTGCCGGCAACGGATGTTCCGGCCAGGTGCTCGTCCAGGTTGATATGACGGGTAATTTCCCCCCGGGCAGATTCTTGCCCAAGTTTGTCAAGCAATACGGCAATGTTTGGGCCGAGAGTCTCAAGGCTATCGAGTCGTTCAGGTCGGAGGTTAAGAGCAGAGATTATCCTGCGGCAGAACACACTTATCCCATTGCGCAGGAGGTTTTCGAGGCCTTTGAGGCATCAGTCAAGAACAGCAAGTCTGAGGGTGAGCAGTAGTATTGCCAGCCCCAAGGTCCGATGCTTGTTCGAGCTGTATATTCCCACTGAAACATAGGAAAAAAGAAACAGGAGTCGTATATTGTCCAAAGCGAGCGTACATAACGTGTTCCAGTTCTCGCAGCTCCAATCTCTCTGTAACAATAGTTATAAAATGTAGTATTATAATAACAGAAGCAGCTATTTTGCTTCCCTCTGTCCGTTGTCATCTCTATCGTCCTCCTTCACCGTCTTTCGTTCATCAAAGTCGTTAATATCGTTTCAAGTTCATGACAGACAAATTCAAGATATGGTGTCTATCCAAAGGCCGGAGTCACCGAGTAAACCACAACAAGTTGGTCCTGGCCATTTTTAAAACACTACAAAATCATCAGCCTCTACTTTTTTGTTCATGGAAAAGAGCTTTAATGTCTTACTCTATGCAAATTTCCCACAACCTCATCAAGAGATGGCGCGAAAGCGCTATTCACATAAAGAAACAGGCTATCAGTTGCTTGTACTAAACGATACGCCATTCCAAGTCAGCTA
Organism: Davidsoniella neocaledoniae; assembly: GCA_009806295.1. Taxonomy (NCBI): domain Eukaryota; kingdom Fungi; phylum Ascomycota; class Sordariomycetes; order Microascales; family Ceratocystidaceae; genus Davidsoniella; species Davidsoniella neocaledoniae. The sequence continues at coordinate 3,993 of RHDR01000043.1, read as the reverse complement.
CCGATGTCAAGTCACGTGTTGAAAATAAGGGGGGAGGATATCTCTTACCTTTAAGCATCTTCCGTAGAAACTGCACTACAACCTCGAATGTCTGGGTCGAGTTGATCTTGCATACCTCGTGTCTTGGCGCCGGTGCCCCGCCTACCGGCTTGAACCGCACAATGACTTTTGGCTGCGGAAACTGCCCGGCTTGGCTAAGTGCCTCGGTCGCATCAGGCGGCAATTTGGTTAGGAACGTTGATGTCGACATAGACAATGGAATCCCTTCAGTCGTGTCTTCATCCGAGGATGACAGCGAGGCTGATGCTGATGCTGCTGGCGCCTGATTGCTCATTTTTGTCGGTGGTTGTCAGGTGATATGATGGACAAGAAGATAGAAAATGGATCTGTTTGAGAAATGTATAAAAAGAATGCTTTAAGAGCTAATGATCGCATAGATATTTTTGCCTACTCTGATTTCTTGCTTGTTTGGTGGCAACCACTGTAGAAACGCTTCACATGGTCTTCTATTAGGCTAGCTGCGCTCTTTTCTAGAAATCACTCGCACTGTAACTCTACCTATGTATTTCCATGTAAATACACAGTGTTGCGCACTGTGTTCAAGAAAGCATCATTGACGTTACACGAGCCTCACCGAATCATTCAACGTAGACGACACTTCGTTTCCTTTTTTATTCGAGATTTCATTTGCAAGTGAGATGGGCATAGTTTAATGATAGGGATGTAATGATGTAATAAGCTATGCTATGAATGAGCACGACTCATTGAGTTCTGCAGATTTCCATTTTTTTGTTCAACCACCAAGCAAAACAAAACCCTCCTATGTGATTGATTCTATCTCATGCTACCATCAATATTTATGCCGCCTCCGGTGTAAGGGAAAAAAAATCAAAAATACCAAGGTTCCGAGAATGAGTGTATTCTCGCTTTAGTAGTGCTTTAGATAACATCAGGGTTTCAACAAGATAAAAAAACGTATCGCACAAAATAGAAAACAAACAAACCAGCAAAAAGAAAAAGAATAATAGTAAAAGAGAAAAGGAAGCATAGGAGGAAAAGAAAGACTTTGATCACATGTGACCAAAGAATAAAGATTGAGAATAGATATACCAAAGAAATAGGAATGGTAGCGCTAAAACCAGGTTCAATGATCGCGAGATTACGCATACCAATTCAGCATGTGAAAGAAAGAAAGAAAGTAGAAGATAACAAAAAGCAAATGTGAATGATACAAGAACCAATGCCAAACCATAGTCGCGCCAATGTAAGAACAAACACAGAAGAAAATGCAATGCACGCCGTGGCCGCATATGAATATAAGAATAGAGAAAAGATAACGAAAAAAAGGGGATATGAAGATAGAATGAAAGGAGACCGTAATGTTTTGCACGTAACTGTTTCAAGGGAAGAAAAGAAAACAAAGGAACGATGTAACTGGTGCAACTAAAAGGCACCGCGATAGTTTGATACTGTACCATTTCAGACTTTGAATCTGGGATGTTGCTACATCTCATGTCAGCCTCTTTAGCATGCCCAGTGCATTTGCACTCTGCTGCTGTATTATGGCTTGTTGTCGTTGCATCATCAGGAACCGAAGTTTTTCTTGGTCCTCCAATCGTCGTTTTATTGATTTAGGAGAGAGTGTAGGTCGTGAATTTTCGGGTAGGTCCGCTCTAGCGGTAAGTTTCTGTGTCGATGCTAGTTTCTGACTCGCTACTGGAGTGAACGGAAGAGTTCGGCTGCGGTGTTGGGGTTGCTGAGCTCCAAGTAGATTGATGGAATTGGGAGCAGCCTCCTTCACAAAATCGGCTTCTGTCCGAGTCAACTCGCGGTTACAAGTAATTTTCTTCGTTTGCCGATTACTGCGTGGACGATTGGAAGGTAAGAATTCGAATACTCGATGTAGAGCGACAAAGCTATCCGAATTCCCCTTTTCACATACAGCCAGGCTGCGGTTGAGTTGGTTGACATGTTCTGGTCCCGTTTCTTGAGAGTTAGAGTCCCCTATTTGACGACATCTTAAATCATTACGGGGGAAGACAGTAGAGGACGCATGCTTGTTCTAAAAGACATGTGTTGGGTCAACCTTGTCGAACCGCGAGGCCCGGCCTAGCTGGCTCAATAGAGCATCAAGATCTTGCCAGTTCTTGGGGTCTTCGGCAAAGCTCCGGTGCTTTTTCGAAAGAATATGCTCATCAAAGTCACGGAACTTATTTTGACAATTCTCACAGAAGCCAGGCTTAAGCTCGCGCTTTTCTTTTTCGGGGGCTGATACTTTCTGTACAGTTGGTTTCCGCTCTTTGCCGCTCATGTCATCAGCAATAATTTCGGCAACATTGCGGCCAACCACCCGACTCGAATTAGCATCGAGGCTAGTGTCGGTTCCTGTACGTCTAGAGGTAGAGGGCGGTTGAGATACAGATGGGCCAGATACCTTGAGCACTTTTCGTTGGAGACCAAGCATCTCTCTACTGGTACCAGCCTTGGCTCCCATTGTTCCAGAGGTTGATGAGATCATCTGAGAACGGATAGCTGACGTCACAGCATTGTTTTGAATTCCCGATGCAACAGGCTCGCCAGCAAGTAGTCGGCCGCCAGGGGCCTTACCAGTGAAGATGTTCTCGTGAAGCTTTCCCGCAGTTGGTGGTTGCTCGAACGATGTCTGCCGTGAAATAGATGATACTCTCTTGGAATCGGCAAAAACCATGGTCTCAACTGAATCCTCAGCCCGCAAACGCTTTCCAGTTGTACGGCCAGGGGATTGCTCTCTGGTTGGACGCAGTTTTGGTGCGGCTATGACTGCTCGGCGAGCCTCACGCTCCTTTTCTTTGGCACGCTGAGCTCTCGCTTCTCTGTGGGCATGTGCATCAGCATCCTCGACAAAGGGGCAGCGGCCATTTGCCACACTGCGAAACTGAGGCCATTCTCCATCGCGTTTATCAGCAACCGGTGCATACTCACGAACCATGATCGGCTTGCAACGTTCCTGTATGTCATACACATAGATAAACGGCGCCTTAAGAAAATGGATTTCGTTGTTGCCCTTTTCCATATCGTAAGCCCGAGCCATTCTCTCGGACTCGATCATCCGGTCGATAGTTGCGCCAACATGGGCTGTTTGTCTGCTGCTCTGTGTCGTGTCATAGTCCAGCAGGCTAGTGAGGATCCGGTGTAACTTTTCGACATTATAAACTCGCTTACCCATTTCTTGGGCACGAATGAGGACGTCAGTTGAACGGTTCGGCTTCAGCTTAGTAGGCAAGTCAGCAAAAAGACGACGTCTGACATCGTTTGGACGATCCAATAGTGACGGGTTGATTGTCTGTGGCTGTGGGGCGCTGATATCCTGCTCTGATTTCGGTGCGGGCGGGATGTATGCGGGGATCTGACGATTGGTGACGACGTGGGTGATGTCGTTGGAGAAGAACTTGGCCTCGCGCTGTACCAGTATGTTAGCTGATGTGATTGGGAGTTAAGCGAAGTGTGTTGTTTTGTTTTTCGTTGTTTATTGTGACTTACAGCTCCAAGTCTGGTGATTCCTCGAACCAGTCTCTCTCTAATTTCATTGGGGACGCTCTCGAAGAAGAACACCATGCGCGGAAATCTAGCGCGGTTTTGGGCTTGCCATATCAAGAGGGCTTCCTTTTCCTGGTCGCGGACAGGTACGGCGGCGTCTTGTAATGGTCGGTCGTGACGGACGGTTCCAGTAGTAATAGTGGTAGCACCACCAGGTGCTCTAAAGGTGCGTATCTGGCGTTGGGAGGTGGCATCGATCATCTGGCGCTTGGCAACTGGCTGGCCAATTGATGCATCTTCACGGCCTTCGCGGAGAACGTCTCCCGCCGAGCGCTTTGGGGGCTTCATGAGTTTGTTATATGGGCGCTTTATGGCGTTGGCAGCATTTTGGTTTTGCAAGAGGGCAAGTCGGCTCGATTTGATTCCGTAGTGTTCCGTCATTGGCACTATCGAGACCGCCCACAGAAGAGACGGGGT
>RHDR01000042.1:0-88804 GCA_009806295.1 Davidsoniella neocaledoniae | reverse complement strand
CGCAGTTGATGTCCATTTTGGGATCCATGATCTAGACTCGAGGCAAGGTATATTATTGATCAGCTTTACTGCCCTGTGTTGCTGATACGACGATAAGCGCAACGTACCTCGAGCGCCGCTACGGAGTCGAACAAGGTGAAGGCGCCATCTTTCACGATCTCACCGGGCTTCATTTCTGTATTCCTGGTATTAGCGCTTTCATTATCACTAGTTAGACAGCTGAAGCTAGTGACATTTGGAAACGAATAGCAACAGAGGGTGTTTGGGCTACTGTAGTGACCGTGATATTACATCACTGTTGATGTAGTGGGGTGATACATGCATAATGCTCGATCTGAATAGGACAAGGAGGCCGGACGACTCACTAGAAGTGGCTTGACGGAACTGGGCCGTGATGTCCGTGTAAACAAGGCCTGGAGGCGACATTATGATGATAAACCCGAATGCATTGTGTTCATATCTGTCCCAAGATTCATGTCATCAGTATTTACCATATTTACACGAAGATTGAAAGCCGGTCGTTGCCTTAGACGTACTGAAAGCCATGGTTCTTTAACTTGGAGGGGTTGAACAAGTCCCTCTTCTCATGACGACCAAAGGCCCGTGACTAAGAAAAAGAACACAATAAAAAAACCAGCAGTAAATATGGCACGGTGGAATAATCGATGCAGTTTCTGGCAGCAATACTTTCCCCTCCCCCCTTCGTTTTTCGAAATTTTTATCAAGTGGTGAATTGTTGACTTCAGCGTGGTGGATGCTGCGATGATGAAGAGGGTTAAAATTTCAAGGCTGAGTAACTAACTCGTCAATTCCTCTTCAATACAGCGCATCCACCGCCCAAAGCAAAGTGGCCGCGCCCTGAATCATGAGTGATTGATTAACAGCACACATGTGATAAGGCCCAACAATAATCACAAGGACAAAAACAAAACAATCCAGCACTTTTTCTTCTTTTTTTCCGTCCTCAACATTACGCCCTACACCCATAGCTATCATGTGCAGTTTGAAGCTTAGCTTATCTACGCTTGCGACATATTGCAGTAGCACTGCATCCGAGACATCCATCTGTATGAGATGCAGTCAGGCATATAAAAAAGAAAGACACGGCAACATTGGATGCATGTACAGATAGTGAGGGCAGTGCAAAAAGACTAGAGCACTGCTGGGTTTATATTCTTGTTTCTATAGTACAGCAACCGTTTTTCATGATCTCTTGCTAACTTTTCCGACGCATCATGTAGGAAGTGAGAGCCGGGAACATGGACGATACGATAGGACATACAACATTCATTTCTAGCGCTTGGCGCAGGCAAAACATGGACGATGCTGGAGTAGGCGGGGACTAGTTCGATTCATATGAGCATCGTGGACCGGGGAGGTCGTCGAAGTAATGGTAAAGAAGGGATCATGAATCAATTCAATTTGACGCTGAAAAATGAGCGAAAGAGCTAGACATTTACGCAGAAGTGCTGCCGGTCACGAAGGACTTGGGCTCACTGGCCTTGCCGTTCTATATTGTTGAGTAGGTTAGTAAGCGGGCTAGTAAAGCTAGAGGTCGCCAGATCGAGTGATACTCTTAGAAGCTAAATACTAAGGTCCTAGCTTTGGACGGTATAGATATCCCGACCAGGGGAACACTTCCGCCGATTCAGCTCATTTTCGTGCCGACGGAATGGGGGAAAGACTTACGGCCCAGGTGCTGATTCTCAGTTCAGACTCGGCGCGGCGCTCGGCAACGATTCTCTTGTCCTCCTTCAGGCTGCGACGCACAGCACGCGCGGCGACGGCCAGGTAACGGTTGTAGCTGTAGCAATGGGGGTTAGTATTTCTTTATATTTCTCGAAGATATTATTGTCTATTGTCTTCTTAATAGCTTTGCGACGCCAATTGGTTCCTCAAGAAAATAGATCGAATTTCGGTCGGTTTTGTCATCGGGTGCCTTTAAATATAATCCGATAATCGGAAATCTGGCGCAATTGAGGCATCGAATAGAATAACGACTAGCCGGATCAAATTCACAAGGGCCGGAAAAGAGGTGGTTTTTTTCGTCGGTCGGTCAGAATTGCAATTGGCGCTGCAGCAAAGCTCGACAAAAGAATATGGATAGGAGAGATATGAGATTGAGTAAAGACGAACCTGATGCCAGCGGCCTTCCACGCGAAAACCATTTTGGATAGAATGTGCTTTGGTAGAGGGAATTGGGAAGGGTAGCGATTTAGTTGGTGATGGGGGGGTTTTGGGGGGATCTCGAATTAAGCCAAAGAAGCTTCAATTGAACCCAGCGATTTCCCATCACCAAAAGTGGCGCCTCAGGCTCAATTCCGATATAGCTGGATCACGTGACATGACATTGGCCTTTGAGGTTGTTGTTTGGCCCACAATTGTTCGCTAGATTTCGGAATAGCTTTGACATAGTAAGAAGCAGAAACAACATGTACAACGTGAGATTTTACGGCAACAACACAACAAGAGTGGCAAATTTGGTTGATAGATGGTGTTTGATATTTTAAAATGACCGAGAAGCTATGTAGATCCGAACCAATCCGGGGTATATTTCCATTCCAAAAAAAGAGATAACAAAAAGAGAAAATCTGCGCGAGGCAATCATGAATTGCTAATGAGATGTACCGTGAGGGTAATGAAGTGAAATACAAAAGAATACAAAGAAAGTATAGTCATGAAACTTTGTAGCAAGGCGCTTACATCATGCTGGGGATGAAGTTGAAGCCAATACCGAGCATGGTCGAGATAATGCCAGCCCAGACCATGGCGCTGGCAATGATGCCGTCCTGCATCGTCTTGATATGCGGGTTGCAGCGGTGCGTCGTCTTTTCAAAGGTACGAGACCAGAGACTGCGCTTTTCGTGGATTGCTGCCCATTCGCTATCATCAAAGATGTTTCTGCCACCGAGGGGATCATCTCTACGAACAGCCTCAGCTGGGAATCCCGACTCGAGGTCGATGCCGTACTTGTTACTGGCGCTTGTATCGCCCCGAGAGGCAGCATCAGCCGTGGTTTCCCACGGCCGGATCTGGCGCATGTGACGCATGTGCAGAAAAACACTGATTCCCTTGCCCGAAGTCATCAGCAGCATGAAGCCGAAGAACCAGAACGGTACGACGGTGAGGCGCACAAACTTATTGATGCCTTTGGATACGAAGATGGCTTCCATGATGACAGCAGTAATGAGCAGGATTATGCTGCAGATGCGGATGAGAATGATAAGCTCGCTGCTGGCATTGGATACACACCAGTTGATGAAGTTGGGGTGGCAGTAGCCGCGCAGCACAGCATCGATGTTCATAAAGGCGGGAAGTAGAGCGGATGGGTGAGTAGTGTGCTCGACGGCATGCATGATAGCCGAGCGCTCTTCGTGAGTTAACAAAAGTTGACGAGGGGCACCGAGCGTGATATACTGAAGGACAATGTTGTTGATCTCCTCACGGAAGGGCTGTGCGCTGTCTATAAAACAGATGGTTAGTATATGCTTAGTTCGAACAGAACCTGACACTTCATCATCGTTTATCACTTACAGGTCCAAGAAGACTCTTTCTCAATCCGAGCGGCGCGTTCAGGCTTGCGAGGCATTCGAATGTTGTTGTGACGCTTTTGGTTGCGTCTGTCATCCTCCATCAGCGACAAGATGGCTTCCAACTTTTGCTTCTCACGGATACTGCTGTTGCGGGTGATAGCTGAAGATACGATAGTATTTGTATCGGGATCCCACTTGGGCGCAATAGCCTTTTCTGAGGTAGAAAGGTCAGCCCAGCGGCGGATGTAGTCACAGTACCACTTGAAGAACTGTAGGTACTCGGCATTTCTCTCGACATAGACGAGATAGTCCATGAAGTCCTCAAGCGAGCAAGGCTGTTGATATGTTAGTAGAGTATAAAATAGTAGAGATAGTTTAGAAACGTACCGGTAGAGGACGGTTCTTAAGGATGTCTTCTAACCGCAGAGAAGGGTTGAGCTTCTTCTTTGTAGCGGCAGCTTTTTCAGCAAGATCTTGTGCAGACATACGGGACATCATCTTCTTAGAGTCTTTGTTGGGCTTAATGCCCCGATACAAGTTGAGAGACATAATGAATGAAGATATGACGTGTGAATAGACTCGAATATTTTCAAAACGTGTCAGATGTTAAGCAGTGGCTATTCTCAATGAGCAAGAAGAGAAAAGATGAGCGGCTTAAAGCTTATATATAAAGTATAAGCCGATGTATGTTCGATAAAAAGAGAGGCTTGGGGTTGATCAACAACAAAAGCGAGACTTAGTACCCATCCGTCCGGCGGAACTCTCTGATATCTCACAAAGAGCAAAGCTCAAGACCCTGTATGTCTACACGCGGGTGTGGTAATGGACGAAAAAGATAGAGGTAGAAGAACGAAAGAGGTAGAAAAACAAAACAAAAAGAGGAGGAATCGATAAAGAGGTTGCTGCGGAAGGCTTTACAGTTGGTTAAGCGAGTGCTGCTAGAGGCAGGATTTCATGCATATCAAAGTTTAAAGGGCCTTTGAGCGTTAAGGCAAATGCCGTGCTTGGAACAGCGTCGATCAACAGCACTAGAGTTTATGCGTTCCAAGAAAAAAAAGCTCTTGGTAAGACAGAAGCGGGCGGAATAACTAGAGACCGTGGAGGCGAGAGGGGTAGTTGAAGCTATAATGAGATCCGTGGCTGGGTGATATAGGTATAGCTATGATATTGGCAAAAGATGGTGCAGTATGGCTATACTATAGTGTAGAAGATATACCGGGATGTGAAATAGCAATAAGAAATGAAAGAAGCCGGGAACTGGTAAAAAGAAGAAGAGAAAGAAGGGAATGGACGACTGCGTTGGCAGACAAAAGCAGTTCCTGGTGAAAAAGAAGGTTCTGTGAATCGAAGAAGAATAAGAAATGAACGGATGGTTGGATAGAAAGAAAAGCTAGTCATAGCACAACAGGTTTGTCTTGGAACTGGGACATGCAAGATATATACCACAAAGATGAGTTGATAGTATGGAGAAGAGACGACGAAGCCTTACTCGCTCTCTCGATTTTCTGTTGCCAGTACTACACAACAGACCAAGAAATCAGACATAGCAAGGAAAATCAAAGAGGCCCGTCCGCCCATACTGGCGATTGTTTTCTCTGAGAATCACTTTCGATAATCACAACAACTATAGCCAGCCAGATCCGTCAGTACCACCTAAGCATAATGGCAAGTAAAGCTGGGGCAGACCAAATAAATTGAAGGAAACCGCAGAAGCCCAGCTTACAGGGTGAAAAGTTCATAGCGTAAAGACGAACAACTATAGCGTTTGTGGTTAAGGCCACGCCTAGAGGAAAAAATTACGCCTAGGGGGAGGAGAGGGAAGCAAACAAGACTCCAGCCAAGAAACTCTAGAAACAGGGCAAGGAAAAAGGGAAACGCTGGCATCAGACAAAGCTCTTATTCTCCAGTCACTTGATTTCTCCAAAGATTTTTGTAATCCGGAGAATTACTAGATAATCTATCGATTGGCGGCTCACTACTCCGGGGTATCAAAGAAGAAGAAGAAAAGGACAAACCGTGTCTGTATATGGAATTACTCCGAAAATCCCGCGTTACTATTTTTCCATCCATTTTCGATCTTGATGTCTAGGGAGCCGAAAAAAGACTTTGGTCAACTAACTGCTTCTGTTACTAGGACTCTTATAAACGCTTCTTTCTTCTATATACTATGTCTGCATTAGGAAATACGCATTCCAGGGTTGAGGGTTACCTTTTGTGCCCTGCTCCGTTTCAGAACACCCTGCTCTCACACATTAAGACGAGGGGGCTCTCTTTTTGCTTATTTGAGATTTCTCAGAGGCTTGATCTAGTAATTGAACGTTATGAACATACCGGGATTCAGAGAGAAAGGCTGAAGAACAAGGTTCACAAAGAAAAGCATAGTGATGCTTTCTTTTTGTGCAAGCATATCTCGTGGTCTTGGCCTTCCTATCCCTGCTAAACGAACCTAGCATAAAAATGTTAAGTAGAAAAGAAGCAATTATCGATTAATGAACGCACTGATGTTGTGTTCCCAGTGCCATTATACTGAACAAGAGCCGTGTCTCGTCTTGTAGCTCTTGATGTTTCTAAAGTAGAGATAGAGACACGACTGACGTCACTCGACGCTGCGTATGATATTGCAGCATACCATGAATTGCCTCGAAGGTCAACTTTGTTGCTGCTTTTCGTATTCACATAGCTTCTGATCTCTGATCGCTAGAATAGAATAGCAGCTGCCGAACCAGACTTTACTTGACTTTGGCTTCCCGTGAAACAAGAAAACCACCCACTGGTGACTTTCCGTGGCCCCTGCGTGCCTTATGACTAGATCTTAAATCCAAAGTTTGGTACTGTTTGATGGGCTATCTAATCTGCCGAAACGTCAATACACCTACAGTGCAGTATTCTCAGTATATCTCAACTACTGTAACAAGAGGCACAACAACAACGACACTAATAACTCGTACAATCTAATGTTTTTCGTACTAAACTAGTGTAGTTTTAGCCTACGATCATACCTCACCTTGAATAATACAGATTAATATAACCCTCTTTATCTTGAATAAAGCCACACCACCAATGTGCTCAAAACTGATCATGGCAAAGTTGGGATCGAGAAAAGCATGTGCCATTGTCACTCTTTATTTCCTTGTCTGTTACTCTCCTTACTTTGAGCAGAAACCATCTACGTCTGATATAGGTAGTACCAGCATCAGAGTAGGCCAAAAGGTATCTGCCCGATTTGTTACTATAAACTGCCGGACAATCAGCCAAATACACTAAGACTAGGGCATCAAGACTAGGTCGGAGCTTGCGAAGCTTGATTGTGTTCCTGTTCAGGCAGCTTGGCTAGTACTCCATGTCTCGAGGTTCTTCCTTCTTCCTTCATGCAAGCTCTCTATCAAAATTCTATGGTAAGTGCTACTATCACAGTTACTTATGACACGGTCTAAGGTGAGTCGAGGCTAACAGTTTTAGAGAGAAACTTCAATTGAAAGCGATAGGGAGAAAAGGCTGAACTAACTACCTAGAGCGAGGGGAACCCATCCGTATAAGCATGCTTCTAGTAGGCTAGGTGGATCACCTAGCCAAACCCTAATGGGCCTTAGCCCGTTACAACTTAGACCATAAGAGGGGGCGTGCCATTTGGGATATTGAGATAGTGTCATTACAAGCACTATAGCCATGGCCGCATATGTGATACGCCCTTTAGCTCCGTTTTTTTAAACAAAACTATTTAGACTTGACTTGAAGCTGTAAAGGTTTAGATGATTGGTCCTAGCTTCACGTGTAACTTTGTTGGCTTGCTTCTCTTCTTCAGACGAAAGAGACAGTCTAGTCTGCATAGAGAAGTGTTATGTGCATTGACGATAGATAGTTTGATAGACCAGAGACGAGCTTACTGGATGAATGGTAGCTTGTTTGTTCAATCTATCCACAGTGATCAGTTACAGCTCCGTTCATTGTCCTAGTTTGATGCGCCATAAACGAAAGAAAAAGACAAGATGTGTGTTGCCTGTTAGTGGTTGATCAGAGCCTCAATCAAGTCTGTCCCTGCTTCAAAACTTGGATCCCGAGGTTTGATATTCGTGCAAGCAACTTATACGTGGAGACAGAGAGGGAAAACCTTTCGCATAGGATACTGTTTACCTGTTTAGTAGTTTACAATGAGCCATTTACATTTATAATGGCCATAAGCACAAGGTGGTGGCATATCACGTATTTTTATTTTTTAAGAGGACACTTGTGTCGTCCAAGTCGTAGTCGGAGAATTTTGATACCCGTATCTTTTCGTTTATATGTTCATATATTTCAGGTACAAAAAACTCGCGCAGATTATAATTTTCCGAGCCGGACGATTTTCTGCAAATCATGGACTAGTATCAGATCTGCTTATGTGTACTACATTTCCCATGAGAACATGTCACGACAATCTTCAAGTGTATCTTGGTACAGATTCCAATGTTGAAGCAGATATAAGACGAAACTTGATTTGGACGCAGCTAAAATTACATCTGATTTTCAGGCTGTCTTGCTTTTGGCAGATTATTACCATAGTTTATGCCCCTCACCATTTACATTGACTTGGACTTATCTTCGCGGGCATGATAATGGCTAATTTGAATCGATGTAGCTCTAAGAGCACGATACCACCTGCGTGGCCACGAGTTCATGTCCGTTCTTTCTTTGCTGTCTTTTCACCGTCCAGATAAGTAGCTTGCCTCTGGTTCATCAAGATCAACTCAATAGTCTTATAGTCTTCTACATGATATCTATGAAAAACAAGTATCTTACCTATAGAGGCCTAAGCGCAACAACAAACAGCGCTCCTTAATCCGGCTAATGCAGCACAGTTTTGCTTGAAATCTGACAAACAAGAAACATAACAATATGTACTAAAAGAGGCCCATTACTATTTCTCTTTTAGGAAAAAGCACATTTTCTTGGCGTGCTATATAACCTTGCATAAAGTAGCAATGTTCTTTTATCCCTCAGCAAGAAACGACACAAAAAAACAAATAACAATGTTACCTTTCTCTTTTTTTATTACTTTTTTTACATTCTGTTTTATGTTTTCTTCTTTGTGTTCATTATATTTTCTTTTTATGAATCGACTGGGGGGCCCTTCAAATCTCAATTGCAAAACTCCAGACGAAGTCATAATGACATCACGATGGTAGCCTCTTGGGACTATGAGTGTATTAGCATGTGCATTACTTCCCCTAACCCTGGAGATCGTGATCTTGACTTCCCCCTTCGGCACATCTTGAACCGTAGATAAATTCTTTTGCTTTCGTATGTCGTATGTAGCATAACATGTATCTGTCGTCTTGTGTTTTAATGTATTCACTATCGTAACATTGCTTTGCTGAGAGGTTGACAGGTCACGGAGTCTCGCAAATTCACAATCAGTTTCTACGATATAACACTACAGGTTTCTGTGTGTTTCTGTTTATTCATTCTGTGCAACATTGTCATACTTGATAGATTATTGCATGAGTTTTATGATGTCCATGCATAAACTCCGTTGTGTCTTGTCTGACAGTTCAAGCTATATACAGGGTTAATGTGTAACCCTTATAGTACACAGTTTAATTTAGTTATATTTTTATTCAGTCACGACGCCTCTACTTTTTATACCGTGAATGTGTTCTTATTTTTTCATTCTTGACGTGTAAATTTTAAATTCAAAGTCTGGTTCAAATGCCAAAGCGATGTTTTGTTTAGAACTGATAGCACAAACCGTCACAGTGAATACTACAACATGGAAGAAACTAGAAATAATTCCTTCTCCGAAAAGACCGACCATTGATAAAAGAAGGGCAAATTTCCGAACCCCAGAACACCAAAAGGGACTAAAAACATGAGAAAAATAGAACAGTGAATCAACATATGTGCCGCGGCTTTGACGCTCCCGGACATGATCAGATATTCAAGGACAAGGGACATATTAAGCAGCAATATCAGAGATGGCCCAGTGCAACCACACCTTTCTCTTGTGTTCCATTCGTCTAGTTTCAAGAGGTCAGGGCATACACAAGGATGGACTGCCGTAGGATAAAAACACTAGAAGAGACTTGAAAATATGGGTTAAATGATACTATGGCTATGGTGACTGTCACGAAAAAAAATACAATTTGGTATTTTCTGTGGTATTGATTGAGTACTACTACCACATCAGCCTTCACTTTGTTCATCTCAACATCTAACATCAGTTGTAAGATTTCCATCCACTAAGCCATAAGTGGCGTAAAGTCATCTCTACTTGGTATCAACACTAATCAGAAAAACGAAAGCAAGGACTGGAAGCAAAACACGAAAGCAATGCGCTAGCTTGACCTTTACAGCCAAACTGCAAGGCCAAGAATCAGAGCTACTAGTGGGGTAGCAACTGCAAGCACTCTATTGTCAGTGAGAACAGTAGCACCACTCTCGGCGTTGGCCTTGACGTTGCTGGCAGTATCTGAATCGGAGCTAGAGCCAGTAGCCTGAGCACTTCCAAGGCTGCCAGTAGCAGAGCCGGACCAAGACTGGCCAAGAGTAGGCAGTGGAATATTGCCATCAACCAACCAGCCACCAGAAGTTGACGAAGGGCAGGCGCGAGTAGAGACGCTGGATGAGTCATACGCAGATCGGGGGGTGCCGGTCGGTGTGTTCGTGGCCCAACGAGACTTGAGGTTGTTAAAGTCAGGCTGAACCGGAGTCGGTGTTCCCTTGCGAGTGAAACCGTCATATATGTCGCCAGTAGCAGCAGCATCGCCTGCTGGAGGGCCGTAGGAAACGATACCGTAGTTATTCTGCTCCTCAATCCACTCATAGGCAATAGCACCGCTCCAATCTTTGACCATGGGATCACTATAGATAGCATCCATATCTTCCCATTGACGGGAATCGCCTACGTTGCAACCAGTCTCGGAAAAGAAGATGGGAACAGGGAAGTTCTCGGCCATCTCTTGGAGTTTGTCATAGCCAGAACCCTTGTATGTGTTGGGAGTACACCACTCATAGGCGTTGATACCGAAGAAATCGATAATTTCATCGTTGTTACCGCCGCATGTTAGATAGTCTTGTAGCATAGGACGCAGTTCCACGATATCAGTGGCACTATAGCCAATGAGAACCTTACGGTAACCCTTTTGATCACGGTAGGCCTTGATATCGCGAACAGCTGCTTTGATAAAGGGTGCAGACTCTGACTGATCATTCTTGGCAATAATTTCATTGCCGACGTAGAAACCAAGTACGTTGTCGTACTGAATGAAGGCGTCGAGTGTCTTGGTATAGCTATCGTATTGCGTTTGGTTCCAGTAGGAGTTGTACTAAGCCATGTTAAAATGTTGATATTGTTTATTATTGCTAAGTTCAAGCTTACTGGTAGAATATAAGTTTCGAAGTCATCAAGATCAATCGTGAGATAGATGCCGGCGTCTTCGAAGACTTTCATGCAGCCATCATGGTCAGCATTCTCGTCGACATGATACACACGAAGCGTATTGGCACCCAATTCCTTCATCAATTCAACATCACGAGCGCATTGCTCGGTATCGATCAAGGGATCAGCTGGACGAAGCTGGTACGCGATACCTAGAATCTAATTAATGAAACGAGCGAAAAGATGGAGGCCTAGGCTAGTAAGCATACCTTTCATGAAGAATTGGTTGCCATCCTCATCGTAGATCTTGTTGCCATACTGTTCGAGTTTGGAAATGGCGGAGACAGAAGCGGCAAAGCCGAGAGCGAGAAGAGCCTTTGCTGACATGACTGACAGTGGTTATGATGACGATGATGAATATGATGATGATCAACTAATGGGACCGAAGAGCCTGGTTTGTCTTCCGTGCTAGAAAGTAGAAGAAGGAGGAATAATTTTGAGTGAAGGCGAGCTGGTTTAAAAGGAAGCAACAAAAGAACACTTTTCTTGTTCCCATGCTGTTCAGCTCAGAAGGGTAGTTGCTACAAATCTCACAGATACACAGGGAGCAACAAGAGCACTGCAGAAACTTGTGTAAACGAAAGACACCAAGCAAAAAAGCCGACTGGATGGAGCAGCTGCGTTGTTCATGGCCAAGACATAGGGTGTGGCTTCCCTAGCTTCCCTTTTCTTTCTTGTTATTCTTTCGTTTGGTTGGTACATTGTCAGAACGCAAACGAAGAAAATAACAACAAGAGTGAAACAAAGCTATTGAGACACAGAGAGATACATCGGCAGATACCAAGTTTCTAACATCTTATAGTTTATTGTTTTTCTACGAGAATACAAGATAAACGCCGGTTTGTTCGGCCCTGAGACTGAAAGGCTAGACTAAGAGCAAAAAGACACGCTTGATGATTTTAAGGGCGCCGCTAAAGATATAAGCATGCCACTAGACTAGCTTATTGAGCTAGCGAACACTTGATTCCATCTAGTGATGGCTTCTACCAAAAAAAAAATTTCGGTTGGCATGTTTACAAGAAAATCTACAAATAATTGACGATGGTTGTTACAATAAGCAATCCGTCTCTCGCTGATCATGACTGTACATGATCTTTGTCCAGATCAGGAAAGGCGGCTCGCTAATACTAGTCAGTGTAGTATTAGATTATTTGCTTACCGTAGATGAGATCCATTGGGCATTTACACCAGTTCTAGGCAATATAGCCTACACTGTATCTATACCATTGCTGGAAAAACCACCGTCTGCCTTTGTCATACCTGCGTTCGTTAGGGGGTTTTCTTTCTCATGCAGCAATCATAGAACTGTGCACCAATGGAAAGTCACAAACCAGCCACAAAAGCTAGGAGTTAATATGCCGGGAATGAAGCACATGTCTCTGTATCAATGAAGTGGATAGAGCCATGTTTGTGTGTCACCGCCAATAGTTTGATTTCGCATATGTTGAAGTTTGTAGGTAGATAAACGACTATTTTCTTCGGCGTGGCGTATTAAGCAACAAACTCTATTATGTGCTAAGTTGCTCACCATGACGAGCTGATCTGCGCCTCGATCTTCTGTTGACGGATGGGCCAGCGATGTCATTTGGCATGCTATTTGTTTTACACATCTCTTTCATGATGAAAGGGTGTCGTTCCCATGATAGATATCAGTTGGAGCACAAGCGTCTCGTTAACCGCAAACGGGCCCTCTTAGATATGCTATTCTAGGGAGACTATGCCTTTGTATGCCGTCTGAAATGGATTTGCCTTTGTTTACCATTGTTTCTCTTTGAAGCCTCAGGAGCTCTTGTTCGGATCTTGGCGGACGATAGGTTGAACAAGGGCCAGGACGTCGATATGATGCATGCATTGTGCATCATGCTATATCTGTGCTAAGGCAATACAATCAATCACCGGTACGGAATACTTGCAGACGGCTCAATTCGTATTCTAAAACACGGACTATCACAAGTGACATGTAACATCGTCAGGCTCACGAAAGACAAGCGAGAGAGAGGCTACGAAACTTGTATATTGGACTGCTATGATTGAATTTTGAAAATACTATCACCATCAACATGACGGCGGTGACCACCTAGCGTTTCTAGACTAGCCGACCAGGGGTTACATATCACATCACAGTGTCGTTATTATTCTTGTTGATCCTACGTCAACAACCCTAGTTAGATCATATCTGGTCTGGTAGTTAAAATTGAGTTCGAGTGTTATATTCCTATATGGTACATGTATATATATTAACATATGTATTAAATTGTATTGGCTACAATATCTTCGTTGTAGTGGCTGGGATATCAATCGCGCTGTTTTCGAATCTGAGACCCTTCTTTGTACTCTTTGCTGAACCCTGACTGTGGGACATTATAAAACAATTATCATTTTTGACCAGAGACACTTCTCGCTCCCTTTTGTTTCTAAATTTCATCACACCATTCATAGATAACTATAGCTGATACAACTACAGCTTCTATACTCTCCAACACATTTGAAGCTGGGCAAAAGTACTGACGAGAACGTCTTTTTGGAAGCCAGGCTTGCGGGGAAGGTCGATAGCATATATCACAGGAGTGTCTTCTATGCCCTCACATCCCTTCGAGCCAAGCGCGCAGTCAAAAGACGAGTATGCAAAAGCGATACCCTCCTGTCCGCGAACATCGAACTTAAACCGTTGCAGCTCCCACTTTTTGTTTGTAGCAACGCTGTCCTTGCCCTTGTTTTGATTCTTGTTCTTCTTTCGTTGTTGGTAGGCATCTTGTCTCTTCTGCGTCTGTTTTTTGCCCTTGTTGGACGTTTCCATGTCAGACTCCGTGATCATGGGTCTGATAGCTGCCTCAAACTGACTTAATGGGACACTGACAGCCTGAAATTCTTTGTCGTAGACAAAATATATGTTTCCTAGGAACACCGAGATGGACGAGAGATCGCGGCCGGGGCCAGGTGATCTCACTGACCCTACAAACTCGATATTTTGGCGATCAGCGGAAAGCTCGAAAACAAACACACGGCTGTCAGCCTGGCGACCTGCGACCACTCGCGAAGGACCACCAGGAGTCAAACTAGGATAAAAGGCAAGAGATTCAAGACCAGTGTTGATGACCTCGTTGCCTTTTCCGGCGGAGATCTTAATCATGTCCTTTATGCTATGCTTCGTCGGCTTACGGCCGCCAACTTTCATGCCTACAGGAATGCCGCTAAAGTAGCGCTCAACGGGATATCTGGTTTGGATGGATCCCGATGTGACATTGAAAGCGATAATTTCGGCTGGGGATTCGGCTCCTAGGTAGATCAGCTCTGGGAAGTCATGGTCGACGGCACAGCCCTCCAAATCGACGTCCTCCGTCACGCTCCAGATGGAGATGTCCTTGCCATCAGCTATTGGGCTCATCACGACCTGTGTGTCTTGTTGAGATTGGGTGCCTGAAGGCTTCTTGCCAAGATAATGTCCGGGAATTGACGCCAAGCGGCCATTATCATCGATGAGATATAGTAGCTGGTTCTTGGCATCCCAGGCAGCATCAGAGGGTTCAAATCCCTTGGAGGGGATGATACTGTAAATGCTTCGTGAAGCGCATGTTGGCGCAAGCTCGAAAGTATGCGCGATAAGCTGGGACTCGGCAAACGCGCCAAATACGGCGGCTGTTAACGAGATATGAGATATAGATTTCATAGTAAAGAAAATTAAACAAGTATTGTGCGAGGCCGGTAGAAGAAAAGGTATAGGGAGGTTAAGAAGACCAGAGATCTGAATTGTGGTGTTGAATCAGTTGGAAAGAAGAGAATTGGATTTCGTGGATTAATACTTGTTTCTATACCACAGCTACCAAACTTATAAACCTGTTTCAGGGACAAGCGTTTGCTACCGAAAAGCATATTGCAACCCGACTAAGGGTAGATTTAGCGCGAAAACCCACACATATACGAACTCGTAAAACTAGGCAACTATATAACATGGTCGAGCCCCTATTTGACGAGATTCGGGCCCATTGAATCTATAGCACAAGGCTTATAGTTCTACGATGTCGTTAATCTCGAACAGTCGCAAATATAAGCGTCTATCCGAGTTGAAAACAGACTTGTAGATCATAAATGGACGTGCTTTCCTGATCGGGCGATTTTGTCGGAGGTGGATACTTGCATAGTCACGTGACTCTAAGTGGGTGACTAATTTTCACTAATCTCCAACCACTCGACGCTCAATGGCCCCCCAACAATGTTTTCGATCACCACCAACACGCCCAGTTGGCATTCACATTCTGCAATTGTGCCATCCTCCAGCTCATCTAGGCGACTTACATCGGATCGCCAAGGCCAAGAAAATAAACAAGACGAAGCGTTTCTTTGGCCATAACCGGGACTACAGATCGTGTCGCAGGCATTAAATAAGGTCAGCGATGGAATCGGTGATGGATCCTAGCCTAGAGGAGCATCTGATGGATAAAGAACAACACATTGCTCATCAAGGTATCGACTCTCAGATATCTGCGCCTAGTATACAAATCGATGTTGCAGCGTTGTCCGCATCTGTAGACGCCGCTGTGAAATCCGCCGTGGAATCCACTGCAGCCGCGTCGGTGCTGTCCGTGCCAGCCTCGAAGGCGCCAGTGCAACTTAGCGCGTCAGCCTCGCCCATGAACTTGCCCGTCGGCACATCATTGGCCGGTCCAGACGCCATCCACGATGAAACGGGCGTAGATGCCGATGCTGATGCCGATGTTGATGCCGTCTCTCCGGAGGAAGTGGACCAGCAGCATTCTATAATGGTTCAGCAAACCTTTACTACCATGGCGGCACCCACCCCGGATATGGTGCCCACCGCCTCTATGCAGCCAACCCGAGCCGTCCAGAATATCACACCGGCGTTGATGCCGCAAAACCAGCAGCAACTTGTGGCTCAAAAGTATCCGCAGTTGACTCCAGAACACGCGCAAATCCAAGCTGCAGCTGACGCTCATGCTAGAGCACAAGGAGATGCCCAGGCACAAGCCGAGGCTGTTCAAGCTCAAGCTCAAGCCCAGGCTCAGGCACAAGAACATGAACTAGATGAGCAGCAACAGCAACAGCAGAATGCCCATATGGCTGCTATGTCTGGAGCGGCCGTCATGATTCCAGCGCCTGCTCACCCATTTCTACCCAACGACCCCACTGGCCGTTCCGTGCCCGTGAACCCGTACCATCCTCTTATCGGCCACAGCTTTGATAACATTAAAGATGCCCGCAAAGCCCTAGATGCCTACGCAGAATCGGCCGGCTACAAGCTCTGCGTCATGAAGACGCTACCCACCGCCGTCGTGTGCGGTGTAGCCAAAGTGGCCGGAGACGCAACCGATCTCGCGTCATCAAAACACACCCCTCCAAGCAGCGTAAGCACACGCTTAAAGAACGCTCAGGCTGCCGGTGGAAGATCCGTGCCGTCAAGAGACCGCGTCTGCGTGATGCTACCGAGAACACGCCTGCCGTGGTCGAATGGATCTGGACCATTCGTGAAAGCGATAATCCAGATGCACGCTCGCACAACCACGAAATGCTAGACCCATCAGCCTTTGCTTCCTACCGTATGAAGGCGGCAGTGGCAGTCAAGGACATTATTTTTACCATGGTTGATGCCGGAGTCAAGCCCGTTCATATTGTAGCCGAACTAAAGGAACGTGCAAAGGCCCTCGGTAGACCAGATGTTGCAACGATTAAGAGTAGAGATATTCATAATCTAGTACAGGCACGCAAAACCAAGACGAATGCTGGCATTGGCGGTGGTTCGGGGGGACCCGTCGAGATGAGCAATGATGTTGATATGGATATCGTCATGGGTGGCCATGGCGAAGATGATGGAGAGGATGAGGAAATGGACGACCAGACAGATATTGACGAAGACGCCATGGTGCAACAGACCTTACAAGATCAACAAACCCTCCAAGACCACCAACAGGCCTTGACAAACCAGGCCCTTCAACAACAGGCTTTCGATCAGCTACACCAGCAGAATCTCAAGTTCGAGGTTCATCACCAGGGACCAAACCAATCCAACCCGCAGCAACAAGAGCAACAACAAGAGCAACAAGAAATATCACAGCAACAACACTCTAACCAAGACCAGCAACATCAACATCTCATGGAACAGTCAGTAGACACTATCGACGTAGTGGATAATGTCGACATCATGATGAGCCAAAATGCGGCGGCTGTTGCAGCAGCGGCTGTTGCAGCGGCAGCGGCCGTTGCCGCTGTCACTGATCCCGCTCTATCTCATAGCTTACACTAAAAAGGGCAACAAAGAAGCACGTAGTCATATCTTTTGTTCTACATGTCCATCTTTCTTGACTGTTTATATATCGAAGAGTAAAGGTGGCAGAAAGCCACCACCAATTTCATGACTTGTCTGTAGAATACCAAAAAAAGATCACCTTCTTATATCTAGTAGTAATAAACAGCCATCTCGAAACAGATACATCTCTTAATCACGCATCTTGTATATTCCAAACATGAATCTTTCATTATGTGAAGTCACTGTTATAACAAAAACTCAACGTTATGAGGTGTTATTTTGTTAACACTAACGTCGTTTTCATATGCTAAGAGTTTTCCCATTTGGGAATACTATAACATAACAGACCCATCCTGACAAGCCTATCAGCATGGGGTCGGTATTTGTTTCTTCAATTTTGTCTTGTCTTTACTTTAATGTTCTTGTTTA
Source organism: Davidsoniella neocaledoniae (assembly GCA_009806295.1). NCBI lineage: Eukaryota > Fungi > Ascomycota > Sordariomycetes > Microascales > Ceratocystidaceae > Davidsoniella > Davidsoniella neocaledoniae. Next base: position 71,169 of record RHDR01000042.1, on the reverse strand, counting down.
TGTAAGTGCAAGTTGTAAGTGATCCCATGAGCCTTTCATTATCTAGACGCTTATCGAATATGAGGGGAAATAATATCAATATTGCTTCAAACACCTCAAAAACGCTAGGATACAACTACGGCTCGCCTTTTTTTTCTTTTTACTACGAAACAATATAATTAGCCGGCGATATCCGTTCCGGATTTACAAAGACTTGATCTGTGCTTCCACACATCTTTCTCTTCTCTATGATCAATGCTTGTTGGCTCTTGTACTTTCAGCTGCTTACACATACAAATATACACCTTCTTTGCACTAGATTGTGATAAGAGATTATTTCAAAATATAAAGATGTGATTATTATTTTGTTGGTATCTGTGTTCCTCCTACTATTATATTAAAACAAAACAAAACAAAAAGCTCCAGAAACTATCTGGTACAAAAATTAAACTTTAAAAAAAAAATGTAAATAACAACTATAAAAAATAAAAAAGCCGCCTATCGTAGTTAGTACGATTTTTCCCATATGTTGATTGATCATAAAACATTAATACCTCCTCTTTCTTTCGGCCCCTCTTAGTCTCGATGTGCTATTAATAGATTCCATTGCCATAAGATGAGTTCACTGGAGAGTGCGGCACTTGGACTCCATCCCATATTCTCGGCGAATTGGGCATCGACTGCATCGACTGCATCGACTGCATCGACTGCATCGTATCTCTTGATCTGAGCGTCCGCAACACACCTAGATTCATGGCCATCTCGCGCTCTTTTTCGGACAAGGACCCTGAAATTGATCCTGTCACGGTTCCTGGCATGGAACCTGATGCTGTACTAGCACTGTAAGTCGACATGGCCCCACCGCTGTGAGTGCGTCGATGCTCGTTGGGCCCGCGTGGAATGTACGAAGGTGTTGACATTTGCCGTGACCGAATCGACATCGCATCTGAAGCCGTGCTACTAACGGGCGACTGGATTTGTAGATGGCTGAAGCCAAACTCAGGATCATATCGGTGCACACAGTGGGGCTCAGGAATCTGGCAGTGCTCTGTGATGATCTCGTAGATGCGCTGCTGAACCTCTTGTGCTGAAGGCCGTTCTTGGGGGTTAACGGCAAGCATGCATGCTACGACGCGCAGCATGGGGACGAACCCACGGAAGACGTGATTGCCATCCTTGTTAGAAGCCTTCTTGTTTGCTTCTTTGGCAAGATCGGTCATCCATGACTCGACCTGACCCAGGTTCTTGTGGAACGAGGAGTCAAGCACAGCTCCACCTCTTCCGGCTGTCTTGTGTTTGGCGGCGCGGTGCGATGCGAACTTGTGCTGCTTCTTGAGTAAAAAGCTTAGTAGCTCAAGAATGATGCAGCCCAGCGAGAAGATGTCGGCTGCCTGTGGGCTAAGCTGGGGAATCGGAGTTTGCAGCATGGCATTGGGGCTTTGGTAATCCGAACCTCCTCTCGTTGAGCCGGAGATGGAGAAGCTGTCTGGTGAGATTGTTGGGAAGGATGTCTTCCGCGACGGTGGGCTGCCGGGACCTGTAGGTCTAAACCACTGTTCAGGTGCTGCGTAGTCGTACCACTCGCGATCGAAAGAAGCCGCCTTTTCGGAGTATCCGTGTAGCGGCTCAGGGCCAAGTCTGGAGATGTCAGAAAAGAAGACCTTGTTGTTGCGGGTGAAGTGGATGGTGGAAGGCTTGATGTATGAATGGGCGCGATGACGACTGTGGAGAAAGCAAACGGTATCGGCAAGACACATGATCCAGTTCATGACCATTTCCTTGCGCTGAGGCTTGGGCATGGTCTTGTAGCATGCTGGCTGGTTTGTCCAGAAAGACTTGAGGGAAAAGTCGCTGGCTGGGGTGTACAGAATGTAGCCATAACCCTGGTGAACATATGATCCCCAATAGGACACAAGATGCTCATTTTCGAATTGCGACATGTTCTCTACAGCATCCTGGAAATCGGCAAGGACCAGGCCGCCCTGGATAGTCAATGAAATACGTCGTCTCCAGTAGACACAATCAGCGTTGTTGCCAACGGTCACCTTGTCGACGCCGTTGCTAGAATCAGCGGCCTTCTTGTCCACTTGCTCGATAGGGACAATTTCATTGTCGCCGTAGATGATGTTGACACCCTTCTTGAGAGGCTGCAAGAGGTAGTTGAACTGGCGCAGATAGAAGCGTCTCTCAATGCGCTCATCTCTTACAGCAGTCAACGCTAGGCGGCTGATGTTTTCAAGATCAAGCGGTAGGTCGGTATCGACCCACAAGTCATCGATGAGGCCAAAGATCTGGTCGGGAATGCCAAGGTCGACGAGAATCAGGAATATGCGTTTAGCCTTAGCCTCGATCCAGTCCCAGTATGTGCCGTTAGTGAGACCGTCTCCAAGGATGGCCTGGCGATCTAGACGTTCGATTTCCTGGGGTAGAAGATGATGGCAAACAAAGCTGTGGGTGACGGTAGCCTCGATATGGCTGTCGTCCCACCAAGTGGTGCTGACCATGGCGATATGGTTGTTGTTTTTGTTGTTGTGGGCTGCAAAGGGGAATTGGGTGAGACCAATGACTGGCGAGCGAGTGCCAATCAACGATGTATATCAACGATGTATAGCACTAGTAGAAAAAGAGATAGAAACGCAACACGATTGGCGTGGAGAGGTGCCCAGAATAAATGAACATCAACAAGGTCAAGTCGGCACTTAAAGTGAGAGGGAAACAGAGAAGCTTTGAGGCTTTAGAAAACACGGACGCATAGGCAGACGGACAGGCAGACGAGCAATAACGGTACGCACGAAAGAGAGCAGCAGGAGAAGCTCAGGTCTCGGCGAATCTTACAGAACTTTGATTTGCAAACACACAGCAACGTGCAAGAAAGGCTTGCCACCACCAGAGACGTTCTGGCGGACTTGAAAAGAGGGTAAAATGGACAGCGCACGATGTGGCCAAAACTTGGCAAAGAGACTGGAAGATGCTGGTTAGAGGCCAGGATCGTGGAAAGTGCGTGCAGCGAGAGATGCGCCGACTAGTGGCTTGTGCTATTTAGAAAAGCAGCGTGGGAGGAGGACGCAAGAGTCCGACGATAGAGATGATAGGAAGAGAGCGAGGCCTTGAGAAGACCGGCAACACAAAGTCGATTGGAGACAACAGGATAGGTTAGCGTAAGCAGATAGAAAGGCCGTATTTCGTGAGATTTCTTGAGTTGGTTCGGTCGATGGTAGCGGCTTGAGGAGCCAGACAAACAACCGTGGAAGAAGATTTGCAGAAAGGCGGGTGGGAGGCCTTAAAAAGCGATTCTGTTTGCGCTTGCTTAACAAAGGCTTATACTAATACAACTTGCTTGATAATAGCATAAACAGACAGGCAGATGGGTAAAAATAGAAGGTCTGTGTGTCTACCCAGAATCAGAAAAGGGTCGATATTTGATGAGATGCAGGCCAGGATTGAGGAGGCAAAAGAACCAGTTGAGAGAGAAACAGATCGAATCTGTTGAAGAAGAAGGAGAGGAAAAGAGATATAGCTGATAGAAAAGTAAACAGAGAAAAAAAAGGCAGGAAGCATCGAGAGGTGGTGACGCTTCGACTACTCGAATTGGCTACGCTACGCACCGGAAGGAGGGACGATGTGTGCGCTAATAGAACCACACTGCTGGATGGCTTGTAGCAACAAAGGCTCTACGGCGGCGTCTATTCCTCGCCGACTTTGCTCGCTATTCAAACAAGAATGCAAGCTGGACTGAGTCTGCAGGACAGTCCTACTGCTTCAACAGCAACTTTTGTTCTTGTCGTCAAATTTCCGTGCTGCGCCGATAATAGCCCATCTTTGGACTGTGCCTGGCGAGCCAATCACAGCGTGCGTTCTGTCTGAAAAGAGGGTCCACTACACCTCCCCCGATCGACAACTGCTTTTTTTCCGTCTTGCGGGCAATGGAAGGAGCGTTGCGGGCGCTGGAACGAAACCATGCGCCCAAGGAACTTCCAAAATACAGGGCGTAGTATGGGCGGTCGAGGTACCCTCAACCTTGCAGCCGTTGAGACCTTGCATAACTATCAACTATGCCACTGCTATTCCCTCGTGTGCAGCCTACGATCTCTATGCACCCAAGTCCAATTTATTTCCTCGCTACGTTTTGTGTGCTTAGCAGTTAATCAACATCCTCAATGCCATGCATCCTGGTGTCTAGTGTACGATAACCTCGAACTAAGAATCGACGGGCCTAGCGCCTTGTCACACCGTTCGCTAAGCCCTTGATTGGTGTCTTTCTGTCTTTTTCTCCTGGTTTAGTTGCCATTCAGCAAGGAACGCGCGGAATATGAAATATCAAGCATGTGTGGCAACATTCGACTTTGTGTCCTCGGGCACTTGACGGGCCATTAGGCATCGTCTGGCTGACAGGGCACCTGAACGCAAGCAGGATGCGCCGGTCAAGATGAAGGAGGAGAATCAGCGGCCGCTGCAAAAGCAACTACATCTAATTCAAACACTGTGCTATCCAAAATCACATTGCTAAACTTGAATAATCAAATAATCAACAGAAGCAGGCCTACCGATAAGTACATTTCACAACTCTCCACGGGCTACCGGGCAAGGGTAGCGTGTTAGTCCAATATTCCAATATTTACAGGCCCTCTTAATGAGCTTCCCGACAGGGCTTAGATCCGACGAGCCTCAACAAGCAACAAGGAAGGCCATCGCTATAAAGAGTCAGAATAGCCAATACCCTAGTCAGTTTGCCCTATTATGTAGACCCTAACGAAAACATAAAGTCCTTCTATGTATTTTATGGTAGCGAGAATTTGTTCCAAGAGCTGGACGTAGCATTTAGCTATCAATTTTATTGTAAATAGAGACCTTTGCAATGTAACGAAATGCTTTGGAATTATAACTGTAAAGCAACGTTGAACGGCACAAAAAAAGTGTGTCATTCAAGGAGCTTTTGCCCAATTAGTCGTATGGCGTCTTATTGATATACTACTCTCTCATCTAATAGACTCCCACCCAATGAATTCTGCTCAATTTCTACATCTCGATAGTATATTAAGGGAACTTCATATTAATTGGCAGACTTCTTTTAATATCCAAGCAAGCCCTAGCACTGCCCAATGAGTCCATCTGTACAGATATGTACTACTTGCCTCATAAAACTCTAGCGCTGGCTAGATAATTCACAAATAATTCACTGACCTTGTATTTAAAAGATGTCAGATATCAACCGTCTAAAAAGGTGATCGTCGCCAATCAGATCAATTTCAACAAAATCGTATTCTTTAAAAATAAGACACGCTACGGCAGGATTCACCCTCGTTGGATCATAGGGCAAGACACTGCCTTGGGAGTTGTCCAAAGCTCCAAAAGCCTGCTCGCCCCTTCAGGTCTACCATGTATCCAGCTATATCACGAATCATCATGAACTATGAATACGTGGCAGATTTGCAATAATATGACGATGAGGTCTTTTATACATATAAAGGATATTACTCACAAACATCTACGCCGTAGAAGCCGTCTTGTGCCGTAGGCAATTTAGCGTGACATATGAAATGGAATTTGTTTGGTACTATTGTTCATACTTGATACCTGTCCCTACAATGTAACTATACAAGTTCTGAGGTAATTTCAGATATATACAGAAGTTGCATGTATATAAATTAAATCAAAATAAATTAAACATCTATCACTAACAAATTCTTATCTTAGACCCCACATCGTCAGTGGCTCTTCTGACTTTAAGTAGCCCCCACCAAGCCACCCCATGAATTGTTCACCAACATACATATTTCCCCGGAATTTAGAGATGGACTATTATGTATGGTGGTATAGGGATAATTAAATAGAGTATAAAGTGAATTCTGTACGTACACATATTACTTTTGTAAAAAAGGAACCTTTCAGCTCTATGTACATGATTGCTACACACGGATCAATCATGTACATTGTATATTTCATACAACTAACACAAAGCTTCCACGCTACTCAAGCTTTGCAGGTCTTCATGTGTGGCCCGGTCTCTGCTGTTCTCGGTTCTTGGCTTGCATGCAAACATGTCTGAAATGTACTATCTCTACCATGACGACATGTTTAAATATCTGTATATACATGCATGTCCATTTCTACACTAACCGCAGGGCCTGTTGTACATGAACCCAAGAATGGCCTGAACTAGACCGAGCGTTCGTTACTCTTTAGGCTATTCCGCCTCAACAATCTAATAATTAACACCATCTTTCTTATATGTTTGTTTAGCAAGCTACAAGTCACGGTCCATTGAGTGGTTCATGTGCCCTCGTATGACTAGCTGGTAGGCTCTTCAGGTATCAACAGCTACCTATTCAGATGACTGGAACCCATGGTCATGTTTCAGCAAGACACGACTTTATGGTCAAAATCATACCTCGGGTGGTGACTTTGTGGCTTTGTTGCTTCGTGGCAGATACTTTCACGTTTCTTGTATAAGTGGTTGACATGAAGATGACTTGTGAATACAACTCAATCTGTGCTTTTTCTCGCTTCATTAGGCTTCCGCCGTTGCTGCCGCTTCCTTAGCCGTCTTGCAAACCGGCGTTTGATTACTACCATTCTAATGTACTGATACTATTAGCTGATGGTATGTGCTATCTTATAAGTTTGGAATGGGTGGGGAATATAGAGTTGTGCAGACCAACAATAGATCCCCACGCCTAATCTTCGGTCTAGTAAAGAGACTAGCGAGTTGAATACAAAGATTATATGTTATCTAGTAAAGCGGGTTAACTCGTTGCTTTAGACAAATTATCAGCTCACGTATTCAAACGTATCAATGTCGAACCCTGGTAAGTTGGTGAAAGTCTAGACCATCATTCTTGGCAATGTTGATACATGTGTAAGCACGGTATATATGATACCATATTTAAGTAGGATATATCCAGACGTACTCAACGCGTTGTCTAGTGTTTGTAGAATCTGCTGTACATCTGTATAGCAACAGGAAAATATCGTACGCTGTACTATAGATAGTTAACTCATTATGACGATGAGTTTCCACGTAATTATTTTTGCTGTACAAACTATTTGCTGGACAGTGCTACTATTCTTCTAATGTTGTTTGTTGGTGGCTGCTTTACTTAGTTTTACATGTACATATATGACTGAAGGTGAGTTCATGTCAACGAACAAACAATGCTTGCAAATTAGCTTTTTTCAAATAAGCCTCGTGGTAGAATTATGCAGCCTACTTAGAGTTTGTGGTGTTATACATAGTTATAGTATTATATAAAGTCCATCGCTATTCAGTATAACCTTATACTATCTTTGAACACTATAATGAAGCGCCCTGTATTATTATAACAATTTTGACAACGCCCGCAGATATGCACAACGTTTGATGGTGTAGAATTGTTTTAATAAGCTCTCCATGCGAATATATGTAATATCGCACACTCATTACAGTGTCATGTCATTCTGTAAAAAAGTTGCACGGTATTCCGATCGCATGATTCTTTCGCACATTGTGGTTGATGCTGTATCTGTAGGTGGAAGACACAGCTTCTTAGAGCACAGTCGAGTGTTTCTTGCCGTCTAGCATCTCCAACTTTGCGGGCGTTGATTGCGGCCTCTGGATCACTTGTGGATGTAACGATGTCGGCTAAATGTTTGTTCTTCGATAGTCTTGTTCAAGTGGCAAGTATTGAAACTTGATATGCTTTGCAAACTAGATCCAACTATAAGTTACATATATTTATATGCTCTGATGGTGTTTCCCAATAAAGAATCACTCTAAAAGTATTTAAAAGTGAAAAAGCAAACGAACTATTTGTAGTTACCATGAAAAGGTTGTTTTGTTTGGAGTTCAAATGTTGCCGCTAAAAAGCCGTCCGACGCATAATTTCATATTTCAAACAAACACACTAATTTTCGGTCCACGCCGGGATCTATTCTTAACAACAAACCCTAAGCAACTCATGGTATCTTTGTTCTACGAATTCAAAAATTCCACGACATGTGACAGGCACAGCAAGAATTTCTATCGAAACCACCACGAATGTTTCTATTTATTTTCTTGTAGTTTCCCAACTGTTTCTCTCTCTGCCATGCGCACTTTACAAACCAAGTGCTTTGAAACTACGCTTACTCCGAATTGGCTGGTCTTGCGCTGTCAAGCCTCAATATTACGCTTCACAGAAACAAGAACTTCTATAGACATTCTAGAAACGGTGGTGATTGGAATACGAATTACATGGTGTTCTATGTGACATGAATACATCAACTACTACTTTATGGTATACAGAGCTGCTAATATTAAGACAGCTGATATAGCGGAAGCCGGCCGCTATTAGGCGTTACAAACGGACCAAATCAAGGCATCAATACAACAAAGCTAAACTTAGTACACTTTCTTCTGAGCCACCGCGTTTCGGCCCAGGTAGGTCTGCATGGCGGTATCAACACCAACTATAACTCTGACAATACGCTGGACACCGGCCGGGAGAACGTTAAACCAACCGATCCAGCGAGTGTAGAGGGGAGTAGCGACATGCGCCGCCTTTCCAGAGTCGATAGCCGCGATGATCTCCTTGGCAACATCGACAGGCTCAACGATCGGCGCAAAGAACGAGCTCGGAGTCTTGACGCCCATGAACATGGGAGTGCTCAGTTGACCGGGCTCGACGAGAACCATGCGTACCTCTGGGTGAGAAACACGTAGCTCGGCCTCGAGAGAACGGTGCATCGCAGACACACCGGCCTTGCAAGCAGCGTAGTCGGTGAGTTGAACAGCGCCGACTTGGCCCATGACAGATGAGAGAGTCACGATAGTGCCACCGCGGGGGGAGTTGGCAATCGAAGGCAGGAAAGTCTTCAGAGTGTAGAAGTGAGCAAGCAGATTCACACCAACGCTGTTTTCGATTTCGGGAATGGAAAGGTCGAGCAGTCTCTTGCCGATAACGACGCCAGCATTGTTGATCAGAACAGTGGGAGGACCAAGCTAGAAAGTATGTTAGTATGGTACATGGCATCATTTAATAGAGATAGCAAACTTACGTCGCGCTCGATTTCCTTGGCAACTTCAGCCAGACGGGCCTTGTCGGTTACGTCGCACTTGTAGTAAGTGACGCCTCTAGCTTCACCAGACTCCAGCTCAATGACATCTAGGACAGCAACGGTCGCACCGCGCATACCGTATACCTCGGCAATCAAAAGACCTAGGCCGCTGGCACCACCGGTGATCACGATGACTTCTTCGCTGAGATCGACCTCGCGTGGCAGGCCATAGGCGATGCGGCGGTTGATCACATCCGCCATCCAGCACAGTGTGATGAAGGTAGCCCACGCAATAGCGCTCTGCATGCGCGAGTTCTGGTATGACATGGCCTGCGCGCGAAGACACAATGGCACTAGCCAGCAGATGAAGGGATGCACGATGGTCACTTTCGCAACCTTGACGACCATGTCGAGCGACACAGGCGCAAACCACGAGTCATTCTGGTCCTGGCCGCGGAACGTCGGTTTGGCGCTCATGATGTTAGCGGTGGGCTGATGGTTTCCAGATGTATATAAAGCCTGTGAGGGCTGCGATATAAGCTAGTTTTCTGTAAACAAGAAGCTCTAGCTGGAAATTCGCTGCTGGAGCGAATATGCGAAGTGAAGAATTGGCCGAAGCGCTGGTTTGACAGCCGATGGAGTGGAGCAAAAAAAAGGGTAAACAGACGGTTGCGAATAAGACGTCCGGCGCTAAAGATACTCGCTGTGCTATTAAGAACGGGAAAATAGAACACAAACAAAAAAGATCGCGATGAAGGAGACAAAGGTTAAGGACAGAGAAGAATACAACGGAAGAGTTAGTTTCTATTTTATTTGACAAAAAATAAACAGACGATTCAGATGTCAAAGCTACACTTTGTACATATATTCCAATAGGTTACATTGGGCCGCTGCACCGCTCCTTTCTGGCTCGATTTTGCTGTTTTGCAGTGTCCTACGCGCTGTTCTGAAGCCTCTTTAAAGCTCCTTGAAACATCAGAGCGAAGCACTTCCAGGAACCGAGCTAGTCAAAGAAAAAAAAGAGAACAAGGCCCCTGTTAGTCTGTAGCACTACCTGGCCAGTCTTACAACGTGGTCACGAACTTGTGTGAGAATCATCGAAATCAGATAAAAATGTGTTTGCTTTTGGTTTGGTAGTTGTGCCGTCGACTAAGTAATGACGGCGGCGGCTTATGTAATGTTGGTAAGCCAGTTGTACATACAATAAAAAAGTACTCTATAAAAACACGCAAATCGGATCAGCGGCAAAGGTAGATCAAAAACGCCATTAAAAGGCGCGATAAATATGTAGCATACCCGCTAGGCCGAACAGAAAGAAAGATAAGAATGCCCATCAACGCCAATACCAGTACAAAAAAAAGGTGAAGAGAAGCCCATATGCAAGCCCAAGAACAAAAAGAAAAAGAAACAAGCAGTCCAGATGTGCGCATACCAACAAAGAACAGACCTCAAGGTCTTGATTACACCACATAGAAGCGGCTCGATATCGACCTTGCACCGACGTTTTACTCCACCTTGGCTAGAATCATTTTCTCGCGCTCGCTCTGGCGTTTGGTGAACTGCTTCTTGCTGTGCTTGCGCTCGTTTTCCTCCCGTCTCTTGATGGCGTCTAGTTCTTCGCGCTTGATCTTGGAAGCCTTCTTGATCACGTGTGGCACGTGTCTGTGTCTCTGGATGCGGCGAATCTCCGGCATGTGGCCGTACTTCTCGATCAAGCTCTGGTTGTATTCTGTAAAGTATAGTGGTTAGTAACTGGCACGCTAAGGTCCATCAGGTGTAATATGACTTACCCAGAGCCTGTCTCTGGCGAGTGTTGGTCATTCCCTCACGTTTGGAGGCGTTGGCCCTCCATATACGGATGTTTCCATCGTCAGAGCCGGAAAGAAGGAACTTGGAGTCAGCAGTCCATTCGGCAGAAAGAACACGCTGCATGCGCTTGGTGTGGTAAACATCTCTGCTGTGACCCTTATCGCGGTTCCACACACGAATAGTACGCTGAGTTGGTGTTAGTAACTATCATGGTAGTATGAGAGGCATGTGATATTTGCGGGCTACTTACATCCCAACTGGCTGATACCAGTTCCTGTCCAGTGGGACTAAACGACACATCCATGACGGCAGCAACATGGTCTTGGAGGATGTTAAGGGCACGATCCCACATACGGGTATCGAAAATGTAGATGTTGTGGTCTTCCGAGGCAACGGCCATGTTGTAGGACTCCATAGGGTTCCAGGAAACAGAGTTCGAGGCAAACTTGAGGATGAACTTGCGCGATAGTTGACCTGTTCTCAAATCACCCATCATGACTGAGCGATCAGTACCACAGGCAGCAAGGACACTGGTTTCAGTAGGGTTGAACTCGACGGCGGTGATTGTATCTTCGCGGTTGGGCCATTTAAGGACTTCGGGAGCGGCAGAGTGACGGTTAAGGTCGTACTAGATGATGTATATGTTAGTTGGAAGAGACTTGAATGGTGTATGGTATACATCAGCTTATAATGACGTACGATAGAGACAACGCTAGACGCAGCAGCGAAAGCGTTCTTGCCGCGATGGTGGGAGATACTGGTGAAGGCGTTGGTTCCCACTATAATCAAGTTAGCATTTTAATCGGGTATAAAGACTGGGTTGGAGCTACTTACGCCAAGTAGAGATAGGTGATGCCTCAGAGGGAGTGTTGTAAGGATCCCAAAGTTTAACAGACTTGTCAGCACTGCAACTTAGAAGCTTTTGGTCGGCAGTCCAGGTAAGGCCCTTGACGATATGGTCGTGCGCCGGGGCATTCCAGACATGAGACCGGCTGGTGATATCCCAGACCTTTATAACACCATCACCAGAGCCACTGGCACAGCGATCTAGAGAGTTGGGATCCATCTTCATGGAGAAGACGCCTTCAACATGACCTTCACCAAGCTGGCCCAAGAAGGGAGCAGCGAACCTAGATATTTTGTTAGCACCATCTCGTATATATCTTCGCAATCGGTATCGCCACGCACATTCTTTCGAGCTTGACGGCATTGAGAGTACGGGTATATTCTCTCGCTCTAATGTAAATCAATGTTAGTAAGCGCAATGACGTTTGTGATGAGATACATGGTGTTGACGAACTTGGCAAATGGATGGATCGCAGGGTCGAGATTGCGAGAGACTTTGGTCTCCGAAGCTCCGGGCTTGTAGCCGCCGCGGGAAAGAGTCTTGATCTTCATGATGTGAATGAATGAATATAAGTATTACAGGATAAACAAATCCTATGCCTAGGGGAAAACTTAATTTTCTAGGTCTTCCACTAGGTCTTCTTTCTGCGTAGGTCTATTACATGATTTTTACCTGCTAAGCCAAAGTAAGGCTCTTAAGAAAAATTAGTTCACCGCCCGGCAGAATGATACCTCACTCTGCGCTATCGATAAGCAATTTTGAAAATAAAAGTGGATTTAAGCTATTTAGTGGGTTGTGTTCTAGACATGTTTATTCAGCCAGCCTCGCGAACTAAAGCTAGACGAGTTGAATGCTCCTTGTTATCGGTTTGGGGAACTTTGTGAAAACCTAAAGACTTCAACATTTCAAAAGTGCTTCCAGTTGCTTACCAGATATTGCAATTAGCATTGCGCTTGCATTTATTTTTTGCTTTGCGTATACGTTGTAGCCTTCTAGGCAAATACTTTTTATCATTACAGAACAATCAAACGCACACGATCTACATCACTCGACTCTACCGACTCCGTGCGACAACGCTTGACCGTTCGTCAACTATAAATTATCATGGACTATGACCTTATGATAGACGGCGAGGCCGCTGGCCCGTCTGTCAAGATCAGTTCTGTATGCGCTTCTAGCATAACATCGTATCCATCACTCCCGATTCTAACAAGTAGTGCGTCAAACTATAGGCTGATGACATCCACGTCGACTTCACCATGTCGCAATGCCAACTATCTTTTGCCAATTCGATCCGCCGAGTCATTCACGCTGAAATCCCGACTCTAGCCATCGATATTGTCGAAATCGAAGCCAATAGCTCCGTTCTGGCCGACGAACTACTCGCACACCGTCTCGGCATGGTCCCTCTTATCTGCAAGGATGTCGAGGAGCTAAACTACTCGCGTGATTGTGACTGCGACCAGTACTGCGAACTCTGCTCTGTTAAGCTGACGCTTCATGCCAAGTGCACTTCTGATGATATTCTCAAAGTATACTCCCGTGATTTGATCATTGATAGCCAGCGTCGTAGCCAAGTGCTTGGAAACCCCGTCATTCGCGACCCCGATGGTCATGGTGTCTTGCTCTGCAAGCTTCGCCAGGGCCAGGAACTGAAGCTCAACTGTATTGCTAAGAAGGGTATAGCCAAGGAACACGCCAAGTGGATGCCCGTCTGTGCCGTCGGTTTCCAGTACGATCCTCACAACAAGCTACACCACCAGGACTTCTGGTACGAACAGGACCCAGAAAAAGAATGGTAAGAACTCGATACAATGCCCCATCTTGGAAATTAGCAAGATGAAGGTACTAATATATTGATTCATAGGCCCAAGAGCAAATATTGTGATTGGGAAGAGCCCCCGAACCCCGATGAGCCTTTCGACTACGATGCCGTCCCGGAGAAGTTCTACTTTGAAGTTGAAGGTGTAGGCACCCTTGAGCCCAACGATGTCATTCAGGGCGGAATCAAGGTCCTCCAGAACAAGCTTGCTGAGCTATTGTCCGCGTTGAGCGGCAAGGACGATGACGACATGGCCGGCGGCTATGAAACCGGACCCCGTAGCCCGGATCTCAACATGGAGAATTCCAACCCTTGGCAAGACCAGGGTTATACCACACCATATGGAGGAGGAGGTGGTGGTGGTGGTAACCAAAGCGTCTGGGGTAACTCCGCTACCACTCCTTATGTATCTGCTACGCCTTATGGCCAATCTGGTAACTCTGGCTGGAACTAGTAGACAGCTACTATTACACTGGATCATATAGAAGAATTGGTGTTTGCGATGAATACCTTTTGCAACCCTTGTTTTGTCTCTCTCTAGCTTTGTGTTTTTCTGGGAAGGGGACCTTTTTTAAATTATGGAATTCCGGCGTTCAAGGAGCTTATATTGATATGACGTTTGATATCTTGCTATTCTGTATACTTTTCAATGACCAAATAAGTACGCTAGTTTCATATCAACATTGTGTTAGGTACATGGGTTTAGGATCTTATGATTTGAATGAAGAGAGTATGATGAGATTTTGCTCGTCCACATATTGGGGATTATTTATTGTTTCTATCGTTGATTGGGTGAGACACAACGAACGCAGCTTACTGAAAATACATTATCATTGACTACTTTTATATGGTCGATGGTTGTTACTATTTTATACAAATACAACTATAGTAAAGATATATAACAGAAAAAGGAACGCCAAACCGAATGAAGAATATGTCTAGTGACCAGAGGATGTCAAGTGCTACTGAAACTTGACCGAAACCCACGGATCTGGATATAGAGAGTACAGGCAAGGGAACGAGGCATAACAACAGTAGTTGTATGAGAAGACTAAAGGCGATGCTTACTTCTCAGGCTGACCCAGGACCTTGCGGTAAATGGATCTGTGACCTTCTAGAAATAGGAAAGTGCATATTGTTTGACTGTATAAGACTGATGTTAGAGCGATACAAAAACTAATATAAAGGGATGGCGGTGTATGAGTAGAAACTTACGGTCCAAGACGTAGGAATGACGGCGTCCAGCCTTTGAACATCCACCGTAGACCATCAGTCCGGTAGAGATCGCGGAAGAGATGGGCCAAGTTATGGTCAGTAGTCGAAGACATGATACGGGTCTTGATAACGTCGATGGGACTTGTGACAGTAGCGGCGACAATGCCAGCCAAGAACGAAGCCGAGAAATGAGTGGTCAGGTTATCGCTTAGCGGAGTGTACGAGATGAGCAAGCGCTTGAAGATGTCATACGAAGCCAGCTGTGACGACGTCATGAAGATAGCGCGAACGCTGTTGGGCCAGACACCACGGAACCACGACTTGATACCCTCCTCGCGCGCCATGCGTACCATACCATCGATGGCGTGTTTGTAGTTACGACGCTGGTCTGGTGGTAGCGCAGTGTCGTGCTGCATGCGTACGTTGAGCACGTCGGCGACGTTGCCGGATATACCACCACAGAAACCGGCAAAAGAGGACAGTGCGATCAACATGCCGAATGATGGTGGCTTGCCATCGGAAGTGGTGTAGCGCGTCTTGAGCTCTTCGTATACGCCGAAGCGTACGGTAGAGTATGTCATCTGACGTAGTAAAGAGGCTGATAGACCGCTGTAGATACCAAGAGGTCCATTGTGCTTGATGATGTGCATGAAGGTGCTCGTCATGGTCTTAGGCCCATCAACAGCACGGGTTTGGAGACGGACCTGATAAGGAGTTTTGTTAGCATTTGTAAACGTTCACATGTACGTCGTCACAAGTGTATAATTTTGACATGTGAATTCATGTAGGACAAAGAACTGCGACATGGACAAAAGGGAGGCATTTCTGCAAACATGAGGCTCTGCAATGGCACATGCAGTACCGTCACAAGTTGGAGAACCTGTGCCGTCCCCGACTAATAGTGCTTATGGAAGGTATCACACACCTTTACTATTGAGGTGTTAGCAATCTGGAATCGTATAAGCGGTCGATGTGATGGGCCATGATATGAGGCTCAGCTTCGGCAGTTGACGACATATTTGGCCGCTTATGGATGTATGTTAAGATATAGATGGGAGGACTTACCGAGATCTAGTGGGTGAGTTACGCAGGCAGCCATGCTGCTTGCACTTCCGCCGAACCAGAAGGGATACTTGAGGGCTGGTGTCTTGGAGTCCTTCTTCTGAATTTTTCCCGAGGCGGCAGAGGGCGAGAGCGCCGCCGTAGAGTTTTTAGTAGCCTCCATGGTGAGGAACAAATGTGTTTAAAATCACAAGTATACGATAAACAATAGAAATTCTGTGGCTATAGACTAGTTGTACGTTTTTCTGGCTGAAAATCACTAGATTTTGCTGCCAAAAAGATAAGATAGTGGCACAAGGCTTTAGATAACGAGGGACGAAAATAAAGAGAGGATTTTGGACGCTTGCTCAAACAGATAGTCTAAGACAAACGAGACAGAGATAAAAAGACAAAGTAAGCAAATGATTAATGAAGTAGGGCAGAAAACTGGAAATATAGTGTGTTTGCTTCTGAAAGATCGTGTTTAGCCGCTGGTGGAAAATTTCAAAATTGGTCGGATGAATTATGTAGATTTTTCGATGCCGCCAGGTCCTTAAAGGTGGGAAGAGAAAAGAAAGACGGAAAATGTTACAGGTTCCTGGACTTATTCCTAAAAGGCCCGGATCGCTGCCGATTTAAGGTAGTTTGAGGAGAAAACCTTTTAGTTTTAAGTTTGCTATTTTTTCTCTATTGGATTGTTTGGGGATAAACGGTCTGACAGAGCAAAGAGAAAAAACAATAGGCGGCTGGGATCAGGTAAGTTATAAAAATCTCACGATCGAGCCCGGAATTAGGAGTCAGTTAATAGTTATTGTGATTTAGAAGGATATGGTGATAAGATCCATTGGAAAAACAATCATTAAAAGTTTTTCAGTGGGGCGAGGTGCTATGGCTTCTATAATAACAGCACACGGTAACTGTAACTGCAACCAAGAAACAACAACAAAATTGGTTGACGAGCTATTCTAACTTTTGAAATAGCAGTGCGCAATTATGATTAATCGTGTTTTGTATTTTCTAGGCGATACATAATAACAAAAACTATACAACTACTATATATGTATACACATGTACGTATCGGGTACCCGACCTACTATAAAATGCCTGGCACATGCAATTGTACCGGCTACTTGCGCCGTCCTGCTTATAGCCGAAAGACCAATCAGAGCGTGTCCGATAGAGCCTCACCGCACTCTAGAACCCGCTATTGGCTCCCGATTAAAGCCGCAGCATAATAGAAGAAGACAAGAATGGCTGTGCCCACGCTTAGCGGCAGGGCACACAGTATGGAGTAGCAGAAACTACAAGTAAGTTAAAATGGTTATTTCTGTATATCTAATATCTGTTAATGTACGCCCATTAGTGTTACTTAGACAGCAGTTATCCTTTCTTAATTGAAGTTCAAGTCTGATATCAAGAAGTAGCAAATTCTAGAAATTAAGAATAACTACTATAGAAAGGGTCATAGAAATTGTAGTACGAGATATCGTAGGAAGCGCAGAAATATAGAATAGAATCAGTGATCCTTGGCTTACTACCAAAATGATGTAAAAGTAGTTATAAGGCTCAGCAATTTTACTATTCTTACCTACAAATAATTTGCGTTGCATATCATTTAGCATATTGACAGATGTTTAGATAGAAGCGTAGTGTAGTGTAATAAATTTCAAACTTGTAACTATAAGTTATAACAAATCATAGAACTCAAGATATCAAGACATGAAGCGGAGATCTCGTATTAGTTCAGCGAAATACATTCAGTTTATACATACACGTTCCTCCAGAAAGAAGACCTAGTGGAAAGTTTACCCCTAGGCATGACTACTAATTTCTAGATAGATAGGAGATGTGCAAAAAAAAGTATCCGAGTTTTGACGTATTACTCACTGCATATAATCGAGGCGATTATCATCTATATTTTCTCGCTATAACGAATCTGTCTATGACATGAAACTAGTCTAACTATCTACACTATTTTTTGCGGAGGTCCAGCACCGAAAAAAAGAAAAAAAAAACGTCCCGGTAATTGTGGTGGAGACGAAAGCTTGCTTAATTGCCCTGATATTGAAAAAAAACCACCTGCCCCACACTCGGTAGAGGCTGTTTTTTTAAATAAAAAAAATGCAGCAACTACGATCCAAGCTTAACAAGGCTGGGGTCTATCAAACTATCATCTTGGCAGTTGCTGCAACTATTGGTAGTCATTGTTGCACAAGGCTATCTATGTAATGCGGGCTGTGATATCCTTAAAACCTTGCCTTTGTTTCTGTCTATAGTCGTCTTTTACTGCCACTTTCTAAAGAAAAGATGAGCGCACTTCGCATCGTGACCCGGCATCAACTACGGCTACAGTTGCCGAAAGTCCCGGAATTCAGTACGGCGCGGCCAGTCGCACTGCGGACATCGCTCCGAACGGCACATACCATTCGCTGGTATTCTTCGGGTACTTGAAGCGCCCTTTCTATCTCCGATATCGGGTATCTTCTATATCTAGCGCTAGTGGCTTACGATCGTTTTCTATCTTGCTCCATAGCTCCTCCCGCGCCGAAACAAGTCGAGATCGGCGGTGCCAAGTTCCAACCCGATTCCTGGTTCAACGTCCCACCAAGTGTCGCCTCGGCTGCTTCACGGCGTCTACATCTCCAAGAAGATCACCCGGTGAATATCACACGGCAGATCATTGAGGCGCATTTCCCCGGCCCCGTGTACACTCACTACAGCACCTTCCACCCCGTCGTCAACACGACACAAAACTTTGACAGTCTTGGGTTTCCCAAAAACCACCCGGGCCGTAGCCGTACTGATACGTACTATATCAATGAACGCGAGCTGCTACGAACACATACCTCGGCGCACCAGGCTGAGCTATTTGCGCAGGATGCCAGTCCTGGGTTCTTGATCAGCGCAGATGTATATCGCCGTGATGCAGTAGATCGTAACCACTACCCCGTCTTTCATCAAATGGAGGGCGCACGTATGTGGGACCGCAACAAGGTCCCGAACGGCGATGTTGCTGCCGCTATCTGGGAGGATGTTGAGGCATTGCCCAAACATGATGTCAAGGTTGAAGATGTCAACCCAAAGCCTCATGCTGGAAATCCACTCCAGGCAGAACATTCAGAGGCGGAGGCAGAGGCTGTAGCAGCCCATCTGAAACGGTCGTTAGAACTCATGGTTATCGATATTTTCACACGTGCCCGCAAAGCTGCACGTAAGCTTGATCCTAAGGCTACTGAGGAGCCACTCAAGATGCGTTGGGTTGAGTCTTACTTCCCATTCACCTCGCCGTCATGGGAACTTGAAGTATACTATGACGGTGATTGGCTCGAAGTCCTTGGATCCGGGGTTGTTCAGCATTCCATAGTTACAAACGCAGAAGTTCCAAGCAAGGTTGGATGGGCCTTCGGTATTGGTCTGGAACGCATTGCTATGCTTCTTTTCCAGATTCCTGATATTAGACTATTTTGGTCACAGGATAGACGCTTCCTAGACCAATTCGTAGGCGTGTCAGCCAGCTTAGACTCGCTTCCCCGGTTTGTTCCATTCTCGAAGCATCCTGAATGCTACAAGGATGTGTCTTTTTGGATGCCTGCTGGAGCTATAGTTGCTACAGAGGATAAGCCATCGGACGAAGCCCTATTCCACGAAAACGATGTCATGGAGCTTGTGCGTAATGTCGCCGGTGACGTAGTAGAAGATGTCAAGCTAGTGGATGAGTTTGTTCATCCTAAAACAAAAAGACTAAGCCTTTGCTACCGCATCAATTATCGTAGTTTCGAGCGTACCTTGACCAATTCCGAGACAAACAGTCTCCATGCGGCTGTGTCTAAGGAACTTGTCGATAAGTATGGCGTACAAATCCGCTAAGCCGGGTTTCGGAACGGCACTATAAATATTATGTACTATTATTGTCTCCATGTAAACTATACTAGTTCCTGTATTATACCTGATAATATACCAAGTTCCAGCAAAAAACACAAGCCATAGTGTCTAGTATGTGTATATGCGATCTACCCTAACACTGTTAAACGGTTCCCCTACGCCCGGGATACAAAAGGAAACACTCATAGCAACACCTCGTTTCGATCAAGGGACCTCCGGGTTATGAGCCCGGCGCGCTTCCACTGCGCCACGATGCTTGTATTATATCCGCTGATAAATCACAAACACTAACAGCAACTGTCACTGCAGAGTTTGTTGTAGTTAGGGGTAGCACAATCTTGGTGACTCATGTAGACGTCAAATATAGTCAAAGGCAAAGCCAAAGATTATTAAGTCAACAACAAGTAATGCCTTAATGCTGTGAAAGAGAAGATCATCACATGCCGTATAAGGGGAGGCACAAACGATTGTAACAACTTAGTGGCACAATACATTGTAGCCACTCGCAGATAGTTTTCTAACCAACACACATTTGAGTTGATATGTTACATTACGTTTACCAAGGCCACTAAAATTATATGGCGTAGGACTGTTCACTGGGCATGTATTTAGGGTCCTCTGCTCTACAAACTCAAGATCTCTACATGCTCAGGATGGTATACTGCCTCCTAGACCCGAAGATTATATAAAAAAAGCCGGAACAGCAGTTATACGCTATTAGCACCGCTATCTCTAGATCTCACTACGTAACAACCTTCCCTCCTGCAACCCTCGGGAGGGTACCTTTGAGTTCAAGTTACCTCCCCCTTTGATTTTCCCCCTTTGTCCAAAGACGAAGATTCATTCATTGTAGTTTAAGAAGAGTATAAATATAACAACAACATCTCACTAAGTAATCCGATATGGTCTAGGGGCTAGGATATCTCGCTCTCACCGAGAAGGCCGGGGTTCGATTCCCCGTATCGGAGACATCAGCTCACTGAGCCTCACCTTTTTGTCCGCAATGCGGTCATATAAATGAAAAACCAGGACGTATTGATTAAACAAGAAGTTAGTCATTTCGGAATGTTTACTTAGGCCATCTTGGATTTAGGGCACATGTCAATTCTTTTGTTTCTTTGGAAGTTTGTGCTTCGTCCTCCGTCCAACAATTCGTCCGTACCAACGACCGATCTTCGCGGAAGATCGGCGATTGACTTATTGCCTGAACCCCTGTGCAACAACATAGATCTATATTAACCATATATCCCGTACCGTCAAAGCCATCCCAGCCCGCATTGTATCCTTGACTTTTAACGAACATAAAATGTAGCTGTCGTTCATAGCTTGCTCGTTTATTCGTACAAGTGAACTATAGTTACAAGCTTTCAAATATATGGGTTATATGATGACATAGCTAAGCAATACTAACAGTTGGCACCAAACATAATAGTCCTTGTAGATTTCAACCGACTGGACGACCGCCGGGTCATCATGCAGAATTTCGCCCTCCCCAACTTGGCGTTTGTTTGATTGTAAATCTGGACGACTTCCTAATGTAACAGAAGCATATGAAGAAGATCGGTATTGCACGAACAAGTTGAATTGGTAAGTTTACTTTGTTGTTAATGTGTTCGTGAGCCTCATTAGGCAACAGAAGAGGCCCAGGGCGTTGGCATGACGTGTAAGAGGCCAAGAGGTGAGACCATGGAGAGCATTAATCTACAGGATGAGTATCCATACGATGGATTGTTCAAGGAAATTTCGGAAGTGTGATATTGAATATAAAATTTGAACAATGAAAGATGAATTCTTGGCGTGGATCACGAGGATATAAAGACAAGTTCATCACTCCATCTTCATAGACATTGTTCTTGATATCTTCTCACCAGACAACTACTTCTTCAGTTCTCTATGTCTTTACACTTTCTTATAACATCACTTCGGCTCACTCGATCACTGTTTACTTCTAACTCTTTCTAAGTCGTCCATTCATTCACCATGAAGTTCTGCGCCGTATCCAACGCTTCAGTCGCCCTTCTCCAGACTCTGCCTGCGATGGCTACTTCCTTTTGCCCTGAGACTGCCGGTCTGACCGCCGCTAACATCGTAAGTTATAATGTGATACCATCTGATCAGCAACCGCCGAAAACTAACCGCACATGCTCTTTCCTCGATATAGAAGAATCTTCCCTTGATGTACGACTTGTCCAACTCCATCTCGGCGAACCTGGGTGGGCAGTTCGCTAATTCGTTCTGGTCCTCGTCGTACCTGCACGGTTCTGATGGTCACGACTACCTCTTG
The DNA here is from genome assembly GCA_009806295.1 of Davidsoniella neocaledoniae. Taxonomy (NCBI): domain Eukaryota; kingdom Fungi; phylum Ascomycota; class Sordariomycetes; order Microascales; family Ceratocystidaceae; genus Davidsoniella; species Davidsoniella neocaledoniae. The sequence goes on along the minus strand of RHDR01000042.1, from coordinate 49,278 downwards.
ATCTCTCACGCTATCTACAACATTAGCTTCACGGGATCGTCTTACCGCGCGTCCTTGATTGATGTTACAAACCCTACGAACTTCACCCAGTTCGAGTTCTTCTCTGACATCACATCGCCCTACTCGAACTCTACCGATCTCATCCAGGGCGTATTCGATGATTACGGCTTTGTTGGCCTGGAGCCCACCAACAGTGTCCCGCGCATGCGCACTTACAGCAGCCGCAGTGACCTCTCCTTTGACCTGACATACGAGTTCTCGTCTCCGGCCCTTCTCAACGGCGGTGCTGGCGTGTTCAACGTCGACGGAGCTACTGTCAGCGAATGGAGCATGCCGGCTGGTACCACCACCGGTTGGTTCATAGCTGGAACTCACGGTACTAATGTCACTGTCGAGACTGACCAGTCGCTCACTTGGTTCGATCGCCAGTGGGGTGGTGCTCCCAACAACTGGACTTGGTTCCAGCTACACGTGAGCACGGAGGATTCGGCCTCCGGCTGCTCGGAAATGACACCCATGTCTATCTGGACCTGGGACCGCAGCGATGGAGAAACCGAAATCTTTGCTACCGTGCGCCAGAGCGCTGGAAAGACCGCTGTGGTTGCTGGTACCAGCCTGGTTGCCTCCAACCGCACGTGGACTTCGCCCTGGTCTAACCTTACTTACGCCCTGGACTGGGTTCTAGAGCTGGAGGATGGATCCAAGTTCGAGATGTCTAGCGTTTTTGAGGATCAGGAACTGCAGAACAATGGTGCCTTTGCTAACTACGAGGTTACATCAACGTTACCGGTACCTACAATGGAACCACTGCTACGGGCTATGGTCTTGTCGAGATTAGTGCCTAGGTGACTAGACTTGTTGTATCTTACAAACAGCCTGTATCAGTTCATGTTACATATCATGCCGCCTTTATAGACTTCAGTCCCTAGTTACTTGCTTGAGATTAAACTTCAACGTTCAAAGTTTATGCCAATATACATGCTACATTTTAGAATTTCATGACTTCTTAGACAATTCCCTCGTGGCAGTCGGTCATAAGGAGGCAAAGAATCACGAAGATATGAAGCTATGGAGTTATGAAGATATCGATTATGAAATGGCCGTGATATGAATTATTGAATACACGTAAAATTAGTTGATTGTGGGTTATGCGTACAATTTGCGTTTCGTTTCATAGTAGTGTGTTTATTTTACACACGAGGATAATTGAAAAAGAAAACTGCGAAGGTATAGGAAAATCTTTTACATGGTGAGTTTTTTCTTTTTTTAATTCATTAATCTTATCGAGCTATCGAGCTATGAAGATGTACTGCACGGGAGTATATTCTATACACGCTGTTAAAAAAAAACCCTGCCAGTGTATAAGAATACACGCGAACAGTAGCGTGTAATAAAACCATATAGCCCTGCTCATAAGCCTTTATGCGGCATATTGTCTCAATCAAATTACCCAACTACATAGTTTCTCATTCAAGACATCAATTCAAATGTAAATCAATAATCATAACTATTTTCTTGTATAATGAGTACCCGTCAACAAACCCAGCGGCCTCAAACGAGCTGCTTTCAATGCCGCAAACGCAAAGTGAGACTTTATCATAGCCTGCATACATATTTAATATCATGGTATCATAATGACATAGACGCTAATAATAAGAGCACTAGGTTCGTTGTGCTCGTGACAATGAAAATGACGACATCTGTAGTAGCTGCCGACGACTTGAGTTCAACTGCTCCTTCTATACGCAATCGACATCGTCACCTAGAGAAGCTGCCGCGTCTTGTGAACTGCCAGGGCGCAAAAGAAGCCGCCAGGCTTGCGAAGAATGCCGGGTTCAAAAGACAAAATGCTCCGGCGCGACGCCGAAATGTAGTAGTTGCGTCGGTAGGGGAAAAGCCTGCGTTTATCCGCAATATAAGCGACGACATAAACTGCTAAAGCCTCCGAGCCAAGAAATTCAAATAACAGCAACGCTTTCATCAGAGCAAATTGAAAGCATGGTTCCTCAGGCTCACAGTGTCAGCGAGTCAGTCGAGAGTATCTCCCTCCAGCGGTAAGTCAAAATGTGCAGCTATATAACTTTAGCATTACTGAGCATATAGCACTAACAGCCCTCTGGGCTAGAATGCCAGGGAAGGACGATGTACGATGGTTTTTGGATATCTTCTTCGAAAAGCTAGCCTGCGTATATCCTCTTGGATTCCTGCATGAGCAATCTATCTATCAACGATTAGAAGCTGATAGCCTAGACGAAACTCTCACTTTGTCTATATGTGCCTTTACGGCCTATAGAGTCCCGTCCCAACGATACCCAAGCTCGACCATTAGTCACTGGACAGAGCGTGCGGAGACTCAGATCTGGCAGTTTCTTGAGAGCCCAACGATATTCCGCCTACAGGCCATGATCTTCCTCATCAATCTGCGTATAGAAAGCGGCCGGTTTCAACGAGCCTTCATGTTGGCTTCCATAGCGGCACGGATCGCCTCCGCACTGCGTTTGAACTACGAATGGAAGGATATCTCTTGGCTTGCCCAACAGGTGCGTCGCCGTCTGGTTTGGGCAGTGATGTGGCTGGATGGACAGCTTGCGGTTGGACTACCTGAGTTTGAACTGCTGCCAACTGACAATGTCTATCTTGAGTTTCCCGGCGATGACGAGCAGTTCGAGTCCACGAGAGGGCGTGAGATGATGCCACTGCCTGCACACGATGACGATAGCTCGCGCCGTGATGGTACCGATGGAAGACTTGGGCTCTACAATCTATGCACACGGGCGTATATTCTGAGACGGGATGTTCTTAAAGTTAATCGCCGACTCCGAGCCGAGATCCCACACCAGAGCATGTCTTTGAGCGATATTCGAAACATGATAGAAGCGAAGGCCGCTAGGATGCGCGATCTCAAGGCTCAACTACCATATTATAGTGACGCAGCGTTAAAGGCATCCAGATCTGCTCGATGGCGCGAACACTACAAGTTGTTACATCTATCATGGAACCAAACCAATTGCGATCTGCACCGACTATTGCTCCCTGGCTACAATGAAGCACTTCCGGCCCATATTCTTTCTAGTCTGGGCCAACAATATCTGGCTTCGGCAGCCGAGATATGTTTCAAGGGTGCTTCTGCCAATGTTGGCATCATTGCCGCGATTACACAACTTGCCGAGCTCGGCGATGTTTTTGAGATTGACATGGCCATCTGTGCCTATCACGCTGCCCGGCTTCTGATGCATATCAGCCAACACAAGCTTGTTGGTACAGGCCTTCTGACTACGGAGATGGCAACTATACACGCTGGAAAGTGCTTGGCGTTTTTGCGGCGCTTCTATACCGAGCACAGACTTGTACAGCACATCATCATTGACCTACAAAAGATCTTTGACCACCATCTCCTTGGCCCACCGAGCATCACAAATGACACCCAAGATAGCGAGCTGGTGACCGAGGGCATACCTAGCCTGGCTACAGACCGACAGAGACTTGGAGTCCACAGTATTGCCCGCCAAGCCTGCTTCACTGACAACCCGGAAACTTACTCCAGCCCGTTCTCCATTTCGTCATCTAGGAGCCCAGCGGGCCCTGTCGGCATTGTCCAAACAAATATGTTGACAAACACGGCAGACCTAGAAGCTGTACCGGCTCAACAGATGCCCATGAATGACGAAGGCGCTAACATCTCTACACAAGACATGGAACCGCACCAGCCGCAGATGCAGTGGGACTTCGATCTATCTCCAGCCATGATGTCAGATGCCTCTGGCTGGTTCTCCATGACGGGGGTGAATCCATGGATGCAATGGCAGGTCCCGAGCGAACCTGAAACGGCGGATATGGCAATTGAGAATGCATTCTACTAGTTCTACAAACGGACTTTCTCCAAATAGATCAATACGTACGTCAATAGTGTTGCTACCACGTTCTTGTGGCTGGTCATGGGCTTACGGTAGTCGGTCCTCCGAGATCCGAGTTGGGTCTGATTTCCTGATCCAGTAAGAGCACGAAATCGCTAGGAACAATCACGCAAAGACTTACACCAAGCTATAGCAAGTCAATCCACGCAACTCTATAAAGAGGCTCTGTTATGATGGACGTCAAATCATGTTATCCTTGATCAAGTGTCCAAAACTTACTGCATTTCACAAATATTCGAAAATAATCAAATCTCTATCCGCCACTATGAATCTCCCCAAGCACCCCAACATTGTCTTTATCATGGCCGATGACCATGCGGCCAAGTCGATCTCGGCTTACGGCGCTGGCATTAACCATACACCGAATCTAGACCGTATCGCCAAGGAAGGAATGCTGTTCAACCACTGCTACGTCACAAATAGCATTTGCACGCCGTCTCGGGCTACCATCCTGACCGGTATGCACAACCATGTCAACTGCGTCTTGACTCTAGACGACAAGATCAACAAGCATATACCCAATGTGGCCAAAACTCTGCGCACCGGAGGCTACCAGACGGCCATGGTCGGCAAGTGGCATCTTGGCGAGGGCGCCGATCACGAGCCTACGGGCTTTGATTACTGGAGCGTGGTCCCGGGCCAGGGCGAATACTGGGATCCTGAATTCATTGAGCCGAGCGGCACTACACGTGTGCCCGGCTATGCCACGGATATCATCACGGACAAGAGCATTGACTGGATAAAAAAACGCGACGTGGAGAAGCCCTTCTATCTCATGGTCCACCACAAAGCGCCGCATCGCAGCTGGGAATGCGACTCGAAGCACAAGCATCTGTACACAGACCCCGTGAAGCTGCCAGATACCTTCACTGATGACTACAAGAACCGAGCGCGGGCCGCCAAAGTGGCCAAGATGCGCGTAGCTGACGACCTGACGTACTTCGATCTGGGAATTGCACAGCCCGATGGCTCGACTCGGCAGGTCGGCGAGAAGATGCTGGACCGCTGGTGGTGGACGGACCGCAAGATCCCATCGCCGGTCGACGATGCCGGGGCGCAGTCGTTGCGTTTGATCGACAAGGACGACGGCCGCGTGTTCACTTTCCAGACACGCGAGGAACTGGCCTCTTGGAAGTTCCAGCGCTACATGCAGCGCTATCTACGTACAATTCACAGTGTTGATGAGAACGTTGGACGGCTGTTGGACTTCCTTGATGCTGAGGGCCTAGCCGAGGACACGATTGTTGTATACACGTCCGACCAGGGATTCTTCTTGGGCGAACACGGCTGGTTCGATAAGCGCTTCATGTATGAGGAGAGTTTCCAGATGCCGTTCTTGGTGCGCTATCCGCGCGAGATCCGGCCGGGCTCGGTGTGTAATGATATTATTAGCAACGTCGACTTTGCGCCAACATTCCTTGACTTTGCTTCCTTGCGTATCCCAACTTATATGCAAGGCGTGTCATTCCGGGCACTTCTACGTGGCTCGACACCGGCTGATTGGCAGCAGGTCGCATATCACCGCTACTGGATGCATCGTGACATAATTCATGAAGCCTACGCCCACTACGGTGTGCGTGATCAACGCTACAAGCTAATATACTGGTATAACGAGGACTTTGGCCTGCCAGGCACCAGACCCGGTGGTGAAGAGAAGGAGTGGGAGCTGTTTGACTGCAGAGAAGATCCGTTGGAGTTATTCAATGTGTACAACGAGACCAAGTACGCTGATGTTGTCAAATATATGACGACTCTACTAGAAGATAAGATGGCGGAGATTGGCGATGAGTCGGTGCATCTGATTTTGGCGAAGAATAGTGAGCGTAAATAGTATCTAGAGCACATAAATGAACAATTACTATATATTACAAGGCAAAAAGAAACTTCTATTACATAACTATGAAGTTCAAAATCACGTATTACAGGCTAACAAATGACAACATCCATACTCTGTATGTACCACCACTAGCTTCACACATGTCACAAAAAGATCTTATTCAACCTCTACAATGAATATTCGCTAAGATATTCGCTCTTTTGACTATTGAATTTCTTTTTGATTTTATCAATTCCGTGTCTCCAAACTAGAGTCTTCAATAGTTTTTCTCATCGTCTGTGGCCAGGGTCTTGGTGAGCCGAGATCCGATCCGACAGCCGGATAAGCCCGAGATCCGTAGCAACGTGTGGACCAGTCTTGACTTATAGAATCCAAGAAGCGACAGATCTAAGAGGCGCTTAAATCGTGGGGTTCAAGACCAAGATATATTTGAGGTATTTCTAATGACGATAGAAGATGGAGAAACGTGGTTGGAGTTATAGAATTTCTCTGAAATCAAGACATCGTTTGCAAGCTTCATGGTCGCACTTTATATCGGACAAACACAAAGAGTTTTTTGGGGTAGGAAAAACCATAGACGGATATTCAAGCTCTCCGACAAGACATGACTTGCTGATTTGCACATTGGTGTGTCGTAACGACTGCAGATATGTCGACATCGCAGCAATATATGGCGATCTATGCCAGCCTCTACTACTTAAGCCAGTCGTGTCTTTGTTGTTCAACGATATCAGTCTGACAGTCAAATAGCTTCACCAGAACAAACCACAACTTTGTTTTCTTATTTCTACGCTTCGATATTTGGCGTTTATCTATCACCAGAAACCAGGCTATCTGAGTCTTTCCATTCTCACTTTCTACAATGGATTCAACCATGTCAGAAAAGGACGCCGTCGATATAACGACCGTGTCCCGCGCCAACTCAGCGTACGCCCAGGCCGGAACTCTAGCCGAGACATCACTCAGTGTGCGCCAGGGCTTTTCTTACTATCGTTACGCTGTTCTATGGTCAATGACCATGTCAATGGCAACCGTGATGGAATCCTATGCGCTGATGCTGATGAACTCGTTCTATGCCTACCAGCAGTTCCTTAAAAAGTACGGCTATCAGCTTCCCAGCGGCTCGTATAGCATCTCGGCCGAGTGGCAGATCGGACTCAGCTTGTCGTTGATCGTCGGCTTGATTCCCGGCGTCATGGCTAATGGGTGGCTAGTTGAGCGCTTTGGCTTCCGTAAGGTACTGATGTCATGTCATGTGCTGGTTATTGGCTTCGTCTTCATCACCTTTTCGCCCCCAACGCCGAGGTTTTGCTTGTTGGCTCGTTGCTACTGTGAGTATATCCCATGTTCCGTTCTCTTAGTTGATATAGAATCCTTGTACTAACCCTATATCTCTAAAGTGCTCTTCCTTGCGGTGTCTTCGCTGCTGCCACTCCAGCTTACGCCGCCGAGATGTGTCCGCTTGTACTACGTGGCTATCTGACGACCTTTGTCAATCTGTGCTGGGTAATCGGCCATCTCATCGCTGCCGGCGTCTTGACAGCCTGCCTACACATCGACAGCGAATGGTCCTACCGGATCCCATATGCCATCCAATGGGCCTGGTCGCCTTTCCTAATCATCGCCTGTCTCTTCCTCCCCGAGTCACCGTGGTGGCATGTACGCCACGATCGCCCAGCCGCCGCCCTAGCCATTCTCGACCGCCTTCTAACGGTGGGTGACGATGTAGTCAGCCGTAAGGCCGCCATGGCTATGATGCAACATACCATCGCTACGGAACGTTCTATGGGCGTCGGAAGTAGTTACATCGACTGCTTCCGCGGCTCGAATCTTCGCCGCTCTGAGATTGCTATCGTCAGTTGGGGCTGCCAGATCTTGCCTGGCTTTGCAATTCAGAACTATGCCACGTACTTCTTCACTTTGGCTGGCATGCAGTCGACTGACTCGTTCAAGTTGACTTTGGGTAACTTCAGCATCGCCTTTGTCGGCACGGTCTTGAGCTGGTTCGTCCAGACTCACTTTGGCAGACGCCCGATCTTCATCACCGGATTGGCCTTCATGTTCCCCATCATGGCCATTATAGGTTTCCTCGATCTAGGTAACGGATCTACGGGCATCCGCTGGACTCAGTCATCCTTGCTTCTCGTCTGGTTCTTCTTCTATGGTATGTCTATCCCCCTTCCATGTTTGATAGCCGTCCACTAACCTCCCCTAACCCTTGTAGGAATCACCATCGGCCCCATCCCTTACGCTATTGCAGCTGAAGTCGGCGCCATAAACCTTCGTACTCACACTATCTCTCTAGGTCGCAACATGTACTATATCCTCTCTATAATAAACACTGTCGTTGCGCCCTACATGCTCAACCCAACCAAAGGAAATCTCAAGGGTAAAGCTGCCTTCCCCGCCGCTGCCATGGCTCTACTGCTACTTATATGGGCCTACTTTCGGCTTCCTGAAACCAAAGGCTTGACGCCAGAAACTCTCGATCATTTGTTCCATCAAAATGTGCCTGCCAGACGCTTCCTCTCCGAAGCTGTCAAGATTCAGCCTCGGGTCAGGTCGTCAACTGGTTCTATCACTGTTGCTTCTTCTTCGTCTCCAACCGCATCTTTGTCGCAGACATCTGGCAACGACGCGTAGGGCTATATTAGAAACACTGTTAAGGTCTTGTATAGTAACTCATTGTAGTTGTAATAATGATTTTGATGCCAATTCCCCAAAGTCCTGAAACGGATACGTCTCGTCCCACCGCGCGCTAGAACCCTATTGGATAACCCTAACCTGTATTAGTCGGTTTGAATACACATGTACACTGTCACAAAGTCAAGAGAAAATAAAGATGATATTGCTGTTGCCTGATTATTTTGTTCAATTGAAATACTAGTAAAAACGCTTTGCCTAACCCTGTGTGATTCTGATATAAGAAAAAGTAAAAGAAAAATAATGCAAAAAGAATGATAGAATAAAAGAAGTGAAAATAGGACCTTTTCAATGGCCTTGCCTTTGTAGTTGGTGGTGTTTGTGTTGTAGTATGTATAGGAATACTATACGAAAAGAGAAGGGAAGATGTGTGATCTAAATGACTATACATGCAATCTAGCTTCGACTGAGAGCTCTGCTGCATTGTTCATGTAGGGCGGTAGGCTTCCCTCCATTTCCACAGGCTCCATGATCGGCGAGGAATCCAGCTCCTTCGGCGGCTCATAGACACCTCTGTACTGAGAGTATGCTTCTGCGCTCTTTCCACTGGCTACAATTGGCGAAACATAGGCTGGTGCGGGCATGGTCATCTCTGGCATCTTTTCGTTTGATCCCATCGTCATACCGCCACCAACACGGCGCCAATACCAACACCACTACCGATGGCCATGGCACTAGTTGATGAGCTATCAAGCTCTTGGGGGCCCCGAGAGCCACCGGGAGCAAAGCGCTTCCGGCGTAGAAGCATGCAGCCAACAAAAATGGCCGTGACAATAACGCCTAGGGTAACTCCGATGGCGATGCCGACGGCAGCACCCGTTGATATACCACTGCTAGTTGATGCTGTAGATGCTGTGGCGGCTTCAGCAACCGAAGAGGCTTGGCTGTTGAGCTTGCAGTTTCGGAACCACCGACATCGACTGCCCGCCAGTTGATTTGGATCATGGGTGCGAAGGCGGTCATGACAGCGCTGCCGTCTAACACGGTCGAACCGGTGACAAAGGCGGAGTCACTGGAGCAAGAGAAAGTCGGGACTGTGCCTATGCTGGCAAACTGTACGCAGGTTTGAGCAATGCCGTTATTTAGATCAGCCGAGCAAGTATAACCACTATAGAAAGAGTTAGTTTCCATTGTCCAAGAAAGGTGATACAAAGTACTTACGTTGGGCAGCAGCCAACAGCGGTTTCGCCGGCGATCATCGAGTACTCAACTTGCCAGTCACTAGTAGAGCCGGCCGTGGCGGAGCAGGCCGTGTAGTGGCCCGCGGGGCATTGAATGCCGGGTGAGTAGAATCCCCATCCCTGTAAAGGCTGTGTGGCACTGACGGCACCATCGGACGTTGGTGGCCAGCAAGCAGTGTCTTCGAGTTGCTTTGAAGAAGCACAGGTTTGAGCGTGATAGGCAGTGAGACCATCGGCAAAAACTGTGCTGCACGACGATGGAGCGGTGAATGTCGTTGTGAGAGGACCGAGAATGTTACGGTCTTTGACGCCGGTGACAACCATTGTGTATGTGAGAGAGGATAGATTACAGATGGAGAGAAAAAGGCTTGTCAATAGACAATAATGTCTTTGAGTAGGTAGACTCAAATAGACACCGGGTATCAGATAATATGTAATATACTATAATCGATGCGCGTGAACGCCTCGTCGGATGGCTTAAATGTGATGTCAACGATCCCAGCAGTCGGTCGAAATTAGTATCGTAAAATAGTTTGGTGGTGATGGTAGTAGTAGTAACAAAGAGGGATATATAGTAGAGACAGTATGATAGATATTCGTAAGAAATAGTGATAATAAAAATGACAAACGATAGAAGAACAAAGGCAATGGATATCAGATACACAGGAATTAGTTGGTAGTAATAAATAAACAGAACAAAAAGCCTTCCCAGAAGGTGGTGAAGCAGTCAGACAAAAAAAAAAAAGAGTTGGAAATGGACAAGACGAAGAAAGAAAGGAGGGCAAGAGAAGGACGGAAAACCTATCCGAGATGGGAGAAACGCTTCATTATCCTTCTTTATATATCCAAGATGGTGAGAAGGCTTTGATTCTCCCAATCCCAAACCACGCTGTTGCTAAGTTTCCGAGACAGCTACCCTAGTCAGCCTGAAGTCTCAGTGAGAGCACTTACACCAGGTAGCAGAATAGGTATTGTAGTGACCCAACGCCCCCTCCCCTCCCCCTTGGTCTGTTTCCACCTCTTTTTCTCTCTCTCTATTGCCCATATCCCGGCACCTGAGCGCAGTAAATCATCATTAAGGCTAGAAGATAAAAAGCACTGTGTTTTACCCCTCATGGCCAAGTGTAATGTGCTCCCAGACACTATAGATACAAACAGTCCAATATAGATGACCCCTGTCCATTTTCTCCTGATATTGAAAGCCAGGAATTTCCTCATCTGTGCCTCTACAAAACTAACTGTTGGACAAGCCCCCACCTGCCTGAGGCACTGGAAGCGTAGATCGTACAGCACTCGCTGACAACATAGTCGAATTAGGAAAAGTCAGAAGTCAAGAACCCAATGTTGCTAGTATACTGGTCCGTGTGATCTTGTTCTCTAGGCCATCGTCTCTACCTCACCTACAACTACCATCCATATGCACATGTATTATAGCCTGTACCAACGGCTTGCAGCTTCAGGATGTGTGGCTGTGTGATGGTAGCAGGTATTGGGAAGATGATATGTTGTTGCATGGCATCTTGCTATATTGGCAGCTCCTCGAAATCCTGCTATTACATTGTCAAGCTCCAACAGGAATCATCAGTATAAACACGAGCTTTTAGCATGAATCTTACGGGCTATATCACATCCTGATAAATATTGTGGTCTAGCTTTGCATTGCTAAAGTGTATGACTGAGCTATGGAATAGCTATGCAAAAGCAGTGCTGCAATGGCGATCTCGTACATATGCGCTGCTCTTTACCGCTCATAATAAACCTGCTTTCGATTCTAGAACTCGAGTGTTTAGATCCAACGCTGCCGATGGCAGGATCTTATGACCTTTGGGTTGTTGTTCAGACGGGGCATGAAATAAGCATAGCATACTCACCAGAACCGCCATCTGAAGTCCAACCCAATCAATGGTTGTAGCCCGTGCTAATGTTTCCACGCCTCTTATATATTATATATGTATTAGTACAACCAAAGACATGAAGCTGGCTGTTTGCTCATGCGACGAAGTAGCAGAATTTCTCCTGTTGCCGAGATAGAACTCGCCGTAGAGTAAGAGCGGCCTGAGCCCTATCGGCAAGGTGGGTGGTGAAGGTAGTATTTGCTAGCAAGCACTCCTGGTGCGATCGAATTCCACACTTTATTTCGTCTGGAGTCTCTATTTGGCGGGCGGGCTGCGACCATGGCCTGTAAGTCGCAAAACCTTGTAACTAACTACTTAGATCAAGAGTAGTAAGTAAAGCATGCCAATGTTGCGTTGGCCAACTGCGCTAGTCTATTTTGTCACACAATACGACCCTGCTAGGCAGCTTCTACAGTCAAAAAATCAGCGATAACAAGAATAAATCCAAGAAATATTCCAAGAAAATACCTGGCGACATGTGACATAGCCTTGTAGGCTCAACACAGCGCAGGAGGCGGCAAGAAACCAACCGTGAAACGACACCGGGGTTTGAAGGAGGCTTTCGCTTCCAGCGCTCTGATCGCCTTTCTCGATAATGACTTCTTGATGATTATTATTTGACAATTGTGAGTTGGGTTTTCTTTTGTGGGAAATATGTTGTTGCATGTGTGATGATGTCAAGATAAGTTTGTGGGCAAAAGAGAATAGTAATATAAAAAACAAAAGCTAGTTCTGTTTATACTTGTTTGCCCTTCTGCTTATGTTTGCTCTTTCCTTCTATGCTTGCTCTAGTTAGATGAAAATAAAAAAAGAAGGCATAAAGAAGACAAACACCCGATAAGATAACGAGCACTAGAAGCAATCACCGAAAAAAAAAAAAAAAAAAAAAAAAACAGAATGGATCACATCACCTACATGAAGATCGCCAAATAAACACATCAGAAGAACTTCGGTTACCAAACGCATCTCTGCAAGACAAACCAGATTCACAGGCCGCGTTGTCTTTCCTTTACTTCTACTTTTCAATATGAAATGGGAGCCATCCTCGAACTTATCCGGGCGCTCCTGCCACCTGTGACAATTGGGCCACTCGGAGAAAATCTACCAAATACTACAAATATGTCGCTTTTTCTCTTCGTCTACAATTAGCTCAATACCAAGAAGAAAGTTAAGTGACCCAGGGTCAACAGAATTCCGGAGCCTTTCGAAGGAATCAATGCTCGATGTTTGAACTCCTTGCTTGACGACAGCAAATTGCGCAACCTCTATATATGATATAGCCCTCTATATATGTATAGCAAGTGGTCTGCTTTAGCTTTCTGGTTGCCACATTTTTTTTATTGGTTGTACTATTAACAGTAGCTTTACCGAACCAGTGTACGAATATCCTATTATTTGAAATGTAAACAACTTCCAAGACCCAAAGTCAGGCGTCATTTCCATTAGGTGTGTGCGATCCCAGAAGAACCTCTGGTTCCCCCGTATGTTGAGCGACGATCAGGTGTATGTTCCAGCCTTTTTAGTATTGCTCGCTTTTCTACGGGTTCGTCATAATCAAGTTAGAATCAACGGGAAATATATTATTCTCCATCAAACAATCTTCACAGTTCCTTCAAGCAAAGGTTTCCTCATGTTCCGAGATATGAAGCTACTAATAATGTTCCTATGCAGAACCTCCAAGATAAACGTGTCTATATTTGCATGTCTATATCTATGCATATCGTCCACATGCTATATAGCACAATGTATCTGCAGCGGCACAGCCATCAAGCCAAGTTAGGCCTGGTCTAGCCCTTCCACGCCGCCGGAACAAACAAGCCCGCCTGTGCCTTGCCATGTTTTGACCCTAGCTAGCGCCAGTGTGCCAAATCGTGATTATACCCAAGTCAACACAAAGAACAAAAAAAAATTTTCCAGCTTTGAGATTTTTCTATCTTTACAAAAACGGCGGTGATCGTGTTAAACTATCCAACAGCGCCCAGGTTGGCCAAGATCTTGACAAGTGCATAAACAGTGTAGATTAGCCATCGCTTTTTGCAACTCTTATGCCCATATCGTCTATGACGTCCTGCTTTGTTCAGGCTCCCTCCCCTCCCTCTTTATTGTTATTTTAGGTGGTAGCATCGACATCCAATGTCACCCTATCTAACCCGCCTGTACTAAGCATTTTCACGCTAGTATATTACTACTAGGTCTCATTACTTTGTTCTTTTTATAAAACCTATCAATAATTCAGTAACTCGGGCAAACATCCGGCCGTAAACCAGGCGAAGAGTTAAAATGGGACTAATATGCTTAAATATGTACATGTATATCAGACTGGCAAAGTGAAGAGTCTGTGGTATCTTATAGTTATTTTTTGGATCTTTGGGCCACTAGTTGTATCGTTAATCTTCATCATGCTTTTTTTTCGTCTCGTCTTCTTTCCTCCCACATCTCTATGTGCAAACTCACTTAGCATATTGTATCTTATGATCTCAATCCAAAAACCAAGATATAAGTCGATGTAATGGACACGGCGAACTCTCCCATCATTTGGTTTTGATCGAGATCGATGTGATTGCCTGAAAGCATCACACTATCTTGTCATAGCATCTGTTCTAAATCTCCTCTATCATATGTCAGTTTATAGGATAATATTTATTCATACCCCGCTCTCTCTCAGAATTTGTCTAGCACCTAATACAAGGGGTAAGCCATCACTCTACTATCCCATACCGCTGCAACTGATGCTCCGTCTACGTAGAAACATATACAACGTAGAAGCGAATAATCGCTAATTCTGGCGTCACTTGCTTTGCCGATGAAAGTATCTTCTTATTTCTTACTCAGTAGCGATGAAAGCATAGCCACCATCTTGATTCTATAATCTGCGTTGATTATTTTTTTCAAAACGAAGAAAAAGTCAAGTCAGCCCTCGGATGCCATTGTTACATATTGAAAACCTTCGTGTTTTTCTGAGTGAGGCACAAATTCGGTAGTAATGTCTGAGCCAAGTGTCATGGTCTCTTTGACCTGAAGGAAAGGCTTTTTGAAAGCTGTCACTCGTTAGGGTTACAGAACTAACCCACTTTAACCTTCGATGTAACTAGTACCTTGAGCAAGCCCTTGTAAATGTACATATTGTTCATTTTCACTTTGTTTTTTTCTTTTCTATTACAACTCCATAAACTTATGACGTGCCCCGAGCGCCTGTAAACTTTCGTCTGTGATTGATCTCCGTTCAGGGTCTCCTTGGAGCCTCTTATCTTTCTGTGTTCTAAGAAGACACTACAGTAGCAGTGGTTGTGGCAACTTAGCTAGTGTTTTGAAGCTTGTTTTTTTCTTTGTTTTCTGATTTCGAGCCCTGGGTTTTCGACTGTATGAATCATGAACTTCGTTGTTTCCTTTTGTCCCTGAAGTCTCCAAACTCGGTGATCTTGTATCAGGTTCAGAGTACTTAAAGAATAGTCTTGGTTTCCTCTCTGTATCGCCTTGGTGAAATTTGAGAGTCAATGCCGAAGGTGAAGTATACTCATGAATTTTGTTTGCTTTGTTTTCTCTCATCTTTTTTTCAAGTCTTCAGTCCTTAGTCTCACATGAAACATTTTAGATAAAAAGAAAGAAAGAAAAGATCACGGGTTTTTTTTTCTTTATTCTTTCTTGTCTCTTTGCTGTCCGACAAATCTGAGAAGTTTTATTGCTAGATCGAGTAAGAAGTATATTTAAGAGACGAAGAGTCTAATGTCTAGCAAACAAACTCAATAACTTTTTTTTTTCTTTAGGCTGACAGTTGTTTGGAAACTTCGATGAATGGTCTCTTGTGCCTTTATTCCAAAGCGTCTGTTTTGCTAGATAACAAGTTTGTTTAGTTGCAATGACCTCCGTATTGTCTGAAGTATGCAATTTGTAAAATATGATGCGCGTGTTTGAGAATACATAGAGTTGAATTATCAGCATGCAATTCCTTGTTGTAAGATCCTGATAGTAGCTTTATACATGGTTCATAGGGCAAACTAGAGCCGGCCCGGCAACTTTCAAGTCCGAGAAGTATTAGAGAGTCATAAATTTCTATATATTAAGATAACATAGAAAATGTTGAAAAAAAACAAAATATATATTTTACAGCGAAATAAAAAAAAAGAGTCTCTGTGATCTCTTAGTTGCATGGTATAAGCCTCATAGAACCCAGTATAACGGCCATAAAACAAACAAAACATCATTAATACAAACGGATGATACAAAAACAGATGTCATAGTTAAGAGACTATGTTTACAGCGTCACCGAAGCAGTCGCCTTGAAGTCACGGCTGCTGTCACCGAGATACAGCGTATAGTTACCCGGCTCAATCTTCCACTCTTGTGCGCTAACATCCCAGATTGACAGATCACGGCGAGCTAGATCGAACTTCACAGTTGCTGTCTCACCAGCATCTAGAGTGATCTTCTCAAAGCCACGGATCTGGCGCACAGGCTCATCTGCAGCATCGGGGAAGCTGACGTATAGCTGAGCAACCACAGCGCCGGTCAAGTTACCCGAGTTGGTCACCTCGCCGGACGCGGTAACAACTGTGTCCCAAAGATCGGCACGGCCTCCGACAGAAAGCTTGCCGGTAGCGTAAGAGCTGTTGCCGAGGCTTGTCGTGTTAGTGGACACGGTAAGCTCAGTTGAGTAGTCAAAGGTGGTATAGGACAACCCGAAGCCATACTCAAAGCGAGGAGTGATGTTGAACTTGTCGAAGTACTTGTAGTCGATGTAGTTGCCCTCGGTGAAGTTGAGATCAAGGTTGGTGAAAGACACCTTGGTGTTAGCATCGTAGTCTGACTCGTTCTTGGCAATGGTATGGACAAGGCGGCCGGAAGGGTTAACAGCACCGAAAAGAACGTCATCAATGGCGTACGCGGATTCCTGACCCAGAGGACCGCCGTAGATAACACCAGTGACATTCTCATGCTCGATCCACTGGTCAAGTATACGAGGACCCATGGTGTTGAGAACGACGATAGTATTGTTGCAGTTATCAGCAACCAGGTTGACCATGGCATCCTGAGTGCTGTTGGACAGTTCAACACGATCACCGCCCTCACCACCCCAAGCATTCAGGTAGACGATGCAGACATCGGAGTTCTTGGCAACACCAGTAGTAGACTCGGAGATTTCGCTTCCGCTGCTGATGAAGCTAGTCGCGGTGTCAGTCTCGTCGCTTAACCACCAACGCAGCATGAAGCCATCCTTGGCCGCACGCTCGTTGAAGACCTGAACGGGAACGACGACATACGCAGGCGTGCCCATAGCCGAGCCACCAATGGAGAACATGTGGCCTTGGCTAGTCGGGTCAACGCCAGTATACACAATAAGAGCGCTGCTGGCACCCCACTTCTTAGCGGTGGCGTGAACGCCGAAGATCGAGATGGATTTCTTGTCTTTGATGGGCAGGGCATTGTTGGTGTTTTTCAGCAAGACGATAGACTCGGCAGCATATTGACGGGCTAGAGTAGAGTGGTTACCACGGTTGTCGACGTGGTCGGTAGTTCCAGCAAGCTCAGGGAAGCCCTCGTCTTGGTTGTAGTAGAAGTACGGGATCAGATTGCGGACGGCCATATCATCCAGGCGGGCTTCAGTCAGACTTCCGTTCTGCAAAGCTGGGATGATGGTGGTGTTATCCCACATGATAGTTCTTGTGGCGCTAGCCAAAAGAATGCCATAATCAAGACCGGCGTTGGCTGAGCCTAAAGCAGTGTGTTGACCTTGCGCATCAGAGTTGACCATGCCAGGGAATCCCATCTCAACCTTCAAGTACTTGCCGAGGAGTTCCTGGTTTTCGCAAGAATAGGTTGAGTTGACCTTGTTCATGGCGCACATGGTACCACCAGCACCGCTCTTGATAGCATCGTAGAAAGGCGCTAGGTACGTTTCGTGGAAGGCCTTGTCGTCGATAGTCACAGAGTACGATTCGGTGGTTCCATTGACGCCGCTTTGGCCGTTGCTGGAACCAAGACGGTTGGTCTCATACTCGTTCATGATGAAGTGCTTGGCGCTGGGAATGACGCCGGCGCTGCCGAGACCTCTGACAAAAGCAGCACCCATCTTGCCCGACTGATACGAATCAGGCCCGTAAGCCTCGCCTGTACGGCCGCACCAGGCCGAGCGGCCTAGAGGCTGCATAGTAGGGGCATATGCCATGTTCACACCCTTGCCACGGAATTCTACACCGAGAGCCTTGGCTTGAGCCTCCATGGAATTGCGGTTCCAGGTCATGGACATCGCTAGACCAGCAGGCCAAGTAGTCACATAGTAGTAACCGAGAGGGTTCGTTGATGAATCCAGCAGCGCCAGAGCAGTGAAATTGCCAGCATCTTTACCAGTTATCAAGTCGATCTTTTCGTAGGTAGAAAGAGTCTTGACAAAGGCAGAGGCCTTCTCATACGCTGGTTGCCAGTCACCCAGATCAACTATATCGTGTCAGTAGAGTATTGCAAACCAGGCAAGAAAGGTGGCAATTAGTCTTACTGGTACCGGAGCTTAACAGCATTTCAGTATAGTTGGTGGAGGCAGCTCCCAGCACGCTGTGAGCAAGCTGAAGCGTGGCTAACACGCTGATGAAGGCTTTTTTCATGACCATTTTGTGTTAATAAAAGAAGAATGACACAAATAAAGATGCAACAAAAACAGAGGAGGTGGCAAGCCAACTTGTCAAGACAAATGGTATCGATGGCCTTTTAAACCTCGAGACTTCGCTAGCCTGTAACAAGAAATCGGATTAGCGTAGGAAGAAAGTGGAAATGAAATCAAGGAAAGAAAAATTCGGGCTAATTCGAAGATCAAAGACGGGCCGGCTAGGATTATGATTAGCGGTATCCAGTTTCGGACTCGATTTCGATCCGATTTTTCACTGTGGTTGGTGATGGGTATAGATGTAGACAAAAATGGACTGAGGTGACTGGAAACAGCGGCACGCCGGTCTTTTATGGTTTATGGGGGTTCATTATATACAGGAAGCAGACCAAAGATTCCATGGTGACGACATATAGTTGTAGAACTGCCCCAATATCAAGATCAGGAATGACCGCCGGGCCAGATCCCGGTCCATATTGAGATGTTTTCCTACAACCAGGCAGCGTGATTCGGAGAAGACGTCAAGCAAACCAAGTAGTAGCAGCATGATATAGGCTATTTTTAAATCCGAAGGGGAGTATACTAAAGGATTACATCTCGTCACGTGTATTCATGAGTCTTTCCGGCGAAGAAGACCCTCCTCCGATAGAATTATCATCCCAAATTCTGACCCGATGAACTGGCTCGTAGGTTGTGAATCCAAAGATCTGCAGTGTAGTACTTGGTATAGTTGTTGAAAGATGGTGTATGTCGTTCATGTTCCCAACGACAACAAGATCTTCGTCTGATGGTGTTCGATAAGAAAACGAAGCCGCTGTCTTTCTGACGTTAGACAGCGATGGAGATCGTTCTTGGAGACATATTCTTTAGGATGGATGAACTAGTGATTCGGGAAGCCTCCAAAAAGTAATAGCATCGTCTCCAGTTGGAGTATTCAAGAGCGGTATTATAAATAGAGCTTTGAAAATGAGCAATACTCACCCGTAGTGTAGCATTGCAGCACAGCATCTATCGTGTCCTCGAAAACCGCAAGTGGATAAACTGCAATATATCGTTTACGAGTCTGTGTGGAAATATCTCTCATGGGCTTGGCAATTGCCACCCAGCTTCCCGTTGGCTAAAAAAACCAAGCCGGCAAAATTCAAGCAATAATAGCCGCCCCCGTCTCACCGACGACGTAGTGACTCGGCCGGGCTGGTAACAACGACTATCATTGTGATCAGCCGACCTAATTGCCGAGTTTGTAGTGCCGCAAGTTCCACGATGTTGCTACCCATGTACAGCGTTTCCGTCTCAAAATTGGACAGAAAACAAGATGCTCTTCTCGCTCGAACCTCGAGAAGAGACAACATTTAACAACAACACCCTATTCTTCGGTTATTGTTGCAACGAGGCGGAGCTAGGGTGAGGACATGTTCAATAGAGGACGGATATATGGATGCATATACAAGTAAATTGTCCTATCATAGCCAGCCTTCGACTCCTTCTGTCTGTTCCTTGGTGATGTTTGCCCTCAAAAATTCCACCCGTAAAGGCTCTTCTCTGCCAACAGTGGTGTGGCGGAATGGCTACTACTGTCAACAAGGGAGCTTTGCAGATTATATAAAGTAATGTGACTTTGATCTTGACGAACCTTATATGTATTTGCATGCATAATTTGCATTGCTTGCATGCTTCCTACGTTGGCTTCAAATTCGCTTAACTTGGAGCTCCGCACAAGAGGGCTAACAGTATTTTAGTCTAACTACTCAAATTAGCCTATATTTTTTCCGTCATGGTTCTACCGTTTAGCCAAAAAAAGATTTTGCAGTTCTCGAGGCCATGTTCTCCGATTTCTTGGCAAATATATCTATTGTAGTTGTAGTCGTATATGGGATCTGTGCGTATGATGAGCAATACAAAAGATTTGCTTGATATGCCGAACATGCTGTAGGTGAAACTGTCAAAAACAACGGGGGAGGTCGGTGACGCGTAAGAATCTTCCACTTCTATCAGCAAATAGAACCTCGGAACTGGAATCAAAGCCAGCATCCTGGATCATGGATAGTGGATTTGAGGTAAATTGTTTCCGGCTTTTATTAGTGCGTATCGGTAACCTTGAAAAGCTCTACTTCCATGCAGCGTAGGGTCGTGTTTGCAACCAAGGTTGTTGTTTGTTTTCCCCAGTATAGCGGCTGTGTGCTATAGTTGTACTATGTAGTTGTACGTATATGCAAGACGATATTTTGAAAATAACATTGGTATTAGTGTTCGTTCCTATCATTATGCCATAGTTAATATTATTTTCTAGAACCAAGGCATGCCCTAGATCCCAGCTGTATCCTCAGGGCTAGCCTCAGCTTCGGTATAATCATGTTTGCCTGCTCTAGCTCTAACGTCATGAATTTACCATGAGTAAGAAATACTGGTCCAAGCACTACAACTCTGTTTATAAATCTGGACGGACGAACTGCGGATTTTTTCTTATTCTCGGGAATAACAGAAGACCCCGTCTAGGTCCATGACAGTGGTGTAGCTGTCGTCGGCTCGAAACGTAAAAGAAAAGTTCGTGCGTGCCCTTAGCATGCCTAGCCGGTACTCATGAATGACCAGGTTCAAGGGCTTTGGGCTAGTAGTTCCCGCTACTGGCAAGCCTGTCATGTCTAGTCAGTCCTACAACTCTGTTGTGCCGGCACAATAGCGCTGAAGGGTCATTGTATGCCTTGCTTGTCATCTACCTGAGGCAAAAGAGATGTCAAAAAAGAAGATACGTCGCCAGGTCAGTGTCTATCGATGCATCTTTTGTTTTGTTTGCTAGTCTACTAAGCCTCTCTCTTCATGGTTTCCAGGCTATGAAATGGAATTACTTCTTCCCTGCCACTGGGTGGACACTAGAAGTACTTGTAGGAAAAAAAAAGCGCAGATCTTTACTTCGATCGTTAGTGGAGTATCGGAAAGTAGCATTTCAGAAACAAAAGACTAACGTGCACAGACGGATATAGAATTGCGGCAATCTTCTGGAATTGTTCGGCCCTGTTTAGTCCAGCTCTGGAGGAAAGAAATGAAGAATGAATGATGATGTGGACAACCAAAGATTGCTTGTGAGAAGTTTGGGGATTTACTTCGTTATGTAAATTGAAATGTATTTTGTCTTACAGTTGCTACCTTATGATATGCATTAGTTGTACGAAGTCAAAATGATATACCGTCTGTGATGTTCATCTATTCATATTGGGCTATTACTTCTTGTGGGTGTCACACAAGTTGGTTTTTAGCAATTTCGCTTCTCTCATATTTGCCCACATAAAAGAAGAACAACAATACAGTTCAGTTCTTAGCAAAAATTTATCATTACCTTTGAAGACCGAATATTTGCCCTAGAGAACAAACAAAACAGGTGAATCTAGCTTATAGTATGGTGTTTACCTTGCCATGAATGGTTTTAAGGCCGTAACCCTTTTGAAAATGTCTCATCTCTCATCTCATGGTGATGTTTGTAACTTCATACACATCGTTACATGCTCATGATACTTCTATACCTGATCAAAAGAATACCTATAATGATTTCACTATAGTATCTACTTGAAACTTCAGAACCATCGGGAAAATTCGGCTGCCGATCTGTTTAATCGATCAACAACCTTTTTACGCCACGCTTAGGATCAGTGAAATCTGCAGATATCAGCACCAGTAGCTTAATTGGATTATGCAAAACAACACCACACCTACATTTCAAGAATCTTCATAGTATAACAGCTACTGGTTTTGCTTTTCTTTTCATAGTTGTTTAGCTCCTTCATGGATCCGAATAATAGACCAAAGCTAGCCAGAACTTCGAAAGCTACAGTAATGCGTATTCATCTAATACCAACTCACTATATATTCTAGATTGATACACTTTAAAACACGTTTCCTTGGAATTTATTCAGCATGGCTTTTTATCGCTCGCTTAGTAGCCCTGTTATGTTTGTCGAATCCAAGCATATTATCCAGTTGTTTGACAAGTATAACTATCTGTATTCCAATCAACTCAAAAGATTCAACAATACGCGGACTCAGCACAAATTTGAGATCTAGTTATAGAATATTAAAAAGGCCCGTTAAAAATTGCCTAGTATAGCCCGGAGTAAGCACACTAGTGACAATAACACCCAGCCTCTATTTATCCTACGATGTTCCCCGGATAACCCTAAAGACATACAAACATCGTCAATTCACCCACAGCCTCTCTTAGCTTGCGTCTTTACTACGTCCATCGGTTACACGCCAGCTTCCATACCTAACGCCGGAGAAATCATCTACATCTTGTCGTAGCTTTTAGTAACAAGAACACAGATGTGAATAAACCCCTCAAACCTCCAAATAGTTGTAACTATAGTGTCCCATGTAAATGCACTATTCAATGTTAGCTAAACAGCCAGCAAATAGAAATGACATATCTTGCGGCTAAATCAATAAAATAGCATTTAGGAACAATGTAACCTCAGGTCACCAGAGCTGACGACAACTTCCAACACATGATGATAGGAAACTACAAATACAGTCACCGCTATTATACACACATATTGTTAGAGCACAATATTTTAATCCCCACTAGCTCTATAATAGCCTAAAGTCTACAACAAATATCACGAGACTTGTATGCCTCGCAAAGAGAGAAAAGAAGAAAAAAGGAAAGCATATCCCTGTCATCTCACAAAACATGAGATAATGTGAAATACAGTTGATTACTAGCTTCCAAAGGCACGATAAAATAATAAGCAAACAATTTTCCCCCGTAGACTTTGTTATTGATACCAACAAAGCTCACAAACACAAACAACAGGTGCTTTGAAGTATCTGTCAAACTAACTTGTAACACGTGTTTTTCAATTGTCCAAATATGCGTTACTATTAACGACTATGATAACACAAGTTTAAAATGATCATTCCATACCCCAACTCCAGACTTGAAACAAAAGATTCATGGCATGTGAAAATGAATAGTGATTATTTCCATGAGTAGTATCATGTCTATCCAGTTAAATTCGCCATGACGGGTCAGAGATCGCTCTTGAGCGTTGAGTTCCATGAATCTAATGTCCAAGCCCAAGATCATGGACGATGAGTAGATAATCAATATATCCATGCGCGTAACTTCAGATAACTATCACTAACGTATAATTCCTCTTGAAATGCGTATCGTAGAGTGCTCTACTTGATAGAATGATCAACGTCTTTGTGAACATTGAAGCTTATAGCATTCAAAACTGCTACGTCGAGACTCTTATTCATGGCTGATATCTTCGACTTGGTTTGATGCCTTGTCCCACGGATAGCTATCAAGATGTAGTTTAATCAGAAGAATGAGCTTTGCTCATATTTAATTCTTCTCCTTTCGAGTCTGCGACCCGACGTCCCCTACAATTCACATATACATCATAAGAGATGCTTAAAAGTTAGCCAGACATGACGTTATCTTATCCAATAGACGTTAATCAATCTAGAAACCACATACTTTTCGTATGGGATTGGATATCTAAAGTAGTACATCTCGTCATCTTATATGCTTATGTTATTACCAAAAGTAACGTACTTGAATCTTATGTATATCTCTATCAAACGCCCTGGTTCCCAAGTACACCTCGTGAAGTTAACTACTCTACACCACTAATTATACTGGATCTTCGTAGAACCACGCTGTTCTAGAAACTGTATTGACGATCAGCACAGCAGCTTTCACGCTATTTGTCTTAGAAAGATATTATCTACGGTTCATATAAAGCAGCAAATCACCGTTGTATGTGTATATTGTAAAACTTCGTTCCCCTTGGGTCTGGACATTGATGACATCCAATCGTTTGATCGCAATATATGAGCTGTACCTTGGCACTTTGCAGTAAATTTTCTTGTTCCCATCAATCCGATCACGTCAACTGATTAGTTTCAATCATTACTTGCTCGATATTGCATGGTATATCACCTTTCCGCTCATCCCATATGGGTTGACAATATGAGTGATACCTGAGTTGAACCAACTTTGTATCACATCAAACTTATACTAGACACACAATGGCACAATGTTGCGGCCCCATAGCTATAGCTTAAGTATACCACCAACCCTACTGTCGTTTTTCACATACAATTATACACATTGCCTTCTCACCGGCTCAATATGTCCCGTTTAGCTGCATGGTCAACCCCACACCGCGGCCTTTCCCCTTGGGCTATTTCCGTTGCCGCGATGCTATCCACGTTGAAATTTAATATCCCGATGGCCCATTGTTTCCCTATTAGAGAGCAGACTCATGCGGTTGCTCTGTATGTTCCTCATGCTTCTTGATGTCATACTATCTATCTTTGGATCTATTGGGTGATATTGGGCTAGAGCCAACCCAGGCAAGATACCTGTCAGAATACAGAAAAGTACATGAATTTTAGTCTTTCGATGTGTCGTTTCTTTTCTCAGCACTGAGGCATAGCTCGACATATGATATGCATCGTTCTGACTAAGAGATACCTTTATCGTGTATACGTACCTCTGTAAATACATCTTTTACCGCATCATGTTACCCATTGGCTACAAATACTTTCCTTTCTCGCTATTCTGCCCAACTCGCGCAGTCTTACCTTCGGGGAGTCCTTTAGACTGTTGTTTCTTGTGAGCATACTCGCAAATGCGTGTTTCTACACCCCACCATACCAGGCTTGGCTCTTGAATACTACTCTTCTATAGCCGGAAGCAAGCCTCGGTCACTGAGCTTATCTATAAACCGAAGCTTTCCCATCCAATAAAATTACCGCGGACAAAATAGCAACATCGATATCCCATATAATATCCCCTATATATGAGTCTTACCAAGTAAACAAGAGCCGCTATCAGAGTAAATATGGGTGTCTACTTCACATCCGTGATTCACTCATCGAGCATATATATCAACGTATGTTGTTACATATTGGTGATCAACGAGACAATAGCCACGTCTAGGCCACTTAAAGTGTGGTATGTCTTGCTGCGCCATGAGACAGGCATATTTTGTGAGCCCTATTTTTTTTTGGATGTGATTATTGCTGTGGTTCATCTTGACAAAGGGAGTTGGTGACAACACTATCGCTAAATCATGAATTTGTGATCAAGTGAAAATTTCATACTACCAATAAAGCCTGTATTCTTGTGTTGCGTCAACAGTGTAGGAGTTCCATACTGCTGCTGGTGTATAGAGGCTTCAAGTATAGCAAGTTATTCAAGAGCCAACAATACCGTACTATTTACATTCGTTTTGTTCACCTACATATTACTATTTCTAGAATCATTTCAGCTGTTTTATGTTGTCCATATTTTGTGATATGTATCTATATAGTAGCACTACATCCCCCTCTACTAGGTACTATAACATATTTCCGAGGCTTAAACACAACATCAGTTGGAAAACTTAGTAAACAAGTCCAGATTCTCTAGCCTTATCTAGCCTTGTCTCGTGGTATATAACAAAGTTGTTATTCCTCCGGGTCTTGATCTTTGTCGAAGTGACTGATGGGTACATTTGATATACTATTCAGAAGTGCCAGCTGCAAATAGAAAACAGAAGACCTGCAGGCTCCGGACAGTTTGCCTAGTTATATACAGGCGACTTAAGAACAGCACACGTTGAGCTACCGTCTAATACATTTTCCAATATAGTTGTTGTATGTACTTGTTTTGTTTTGCCTTGTGTGTGTATTCGGATTTAGCGAGGTGAGGTTGCAGCAGAAAGCTACCCTGAGTGGGCTAGATCGTATCCCAAGGTCGGCTCGTTACGACGTTACTGTGCGCATCAGAGGAGTTCGCCAGAATGGGAATGAATGGGGGTCCATAGTAATCCAAAGAACATAAGCACAACCCATGTTTTGTGGCAGTATAAAAGAGCAGCTCGGGTGATATAGATTCAAGACTGTGAGTAGACACGGATCGGAGATAGTTGAGAAGGGGCCGTTGTGCATGATTGATGCAACACATACATTTGTATATTAGCAATAGCTCACAATATGGTGCAGCTGTTGTGTGGGTATGAGCAAGGGTTATATAGCTATATCACATGCACTTAAAGGACATGTTGCTACTCTGTCACGGTAGAATCCTCACTTGGTGGTCTCGTGTAGACCCATCGATGTGATATAGATATACATGGCGTCATGCTATTGTCTGGCCGGATCTTCAGCTGTCAAACTTCTAGCAGTCAAGTATATAAACTAAATCGATGAGATGGTCGCCGCCATTGGTGCTAATAAGTAGCGCATCCAATTAGGCTTTTAATCATGATGATGCCGCTAAGGAGCATGTGTGGTGCCGATATGGGGCTTATGGGGCTAAGAGGGAGGCTTTCCTTCTATCATATGCAGATACGTTGCATTGCGAGTAGACTTTGAAAAATAAAACGGTAAAACAATAACTGAATTTGCTCTATTTCAGTTCTCCCACCATGTCCTCGCATTTCGTTATGATATGATACGCAGTGGCGGTGGTGTTCCCGGCTTAGGATCGGAATACTCGCCGGTGATATGCTTATAGTTAGTGTGTCTCTAATCCTAGGCTAAGGGCAAGGCGGTGATGACGGGTATCCAGATATATACAGATGTTGTCCTTTTTTTGTTCCTTGAAGCCCCCAAACTGTTCGTGAATGTTTGAGAGCTTTGTTCCTAGCGCGGCTGAGATAAGAATTGGACTATAGCTCAGACGGGAAAAGAGAGGCAGAGACAGAGGAAACGTTTCCGCCATGAGTAAGTATCGCGAGCTAATAGAGCCATAAATAATACTAGCTCTATTATAATTAGTATCATTTAATATTTATGGATTAGGATTGCCACTACAATTATGTAAGGCATGCATTTTGACGTTCTATGACATCCGCCTTTGAACGGCTATCCTAATATCCAAATGATGTTGTCGAGGTCATATTATAAGGGCCATAAGCTCTGCTTCCGGGGCTCAAGTTGCCTGTTCTCTGCCCTTTAATCTGCTTCGCCAATCGCGGAAACATTTGAGGCTGTAAGTTTACTAGGATCTATATGGGATCGACGACTATTTGATAGGCAGCCTTCTATTCAGCTTGGCAACGTTTATCATCGCTTTTGAGCGTTTTTGTGGTAATTTTTGCCTCGCCTGAACAGCTTGTTCTAGGAAAATCTTAGTCTATGAGCTTAAAACAAATAACCGGACTCTATTTGTATGCATACGACCACATATAAAATTAAAAAGACCACCACATATTATATGTATAGCCGCTCAGTTGTTGATATCCCCGCATTGATGGTATACGACTTGCTTCCAAATTGTTTTCTCTAGCACATTACATAATTATCCCTTTCACAATTTTTGCATTTGCTCTCTTCGGCTCCGGCATGCCACTATCAAGTAGCAATGGGCTTAAGGGACAAGGCAATACATAAGCAATATCATAGCTGGTAACTATGAGTACCAAGACTTATGATATTAAGTGCGATGGTACATCGGGAATACATTACCACCACCGAAATCAAGACTGGAAAATGTCTCGACTGTTTGCCTTCTAGACCGCAAAAGGTTCGGCCGGGACTTGCACTGTACTTGTGCATTTGGACGAATAGAGCGGGATCGCCTAAAATGGGCAAGAGACAGAAAAGCTCGCAAGTACTTTTCTCTTCCCTCTTACAGTCTTACGGATTTAACAGGGAATAAGACCAAGACAACTGTAGTTGTACTAACACATTGTATCGGGCGCCTTTTTTCCTATTCGTTTTTGGACGTCCCAGAGATTACGGCGGGAAAGGCGGTAAATGCAGTTAAATCGTTCAGTATGGCATGGCTAGCAGTTGAATCTTTTCCCACCAAACAAGGAAATAAATGAAGATGTGCTTTGCCTTCGTATGTAGTGGAGATAAGTCAGGAAGTCCATAACACATATCGTATGTACAAAGGTCGACTCAGGTGCTGGTTCGAAGGGAGCCAGAAGCTACATGAGGAATGCAAAATGAATGGAGGGCCTAGAACAGCCGGCGCCGGGGTTAGGAGGAGCAGATGATGACACTACAACTAAGAGGTCGGGTCTCACTTCACGTCTGCCACGATTGGTAGAAAGAGAGGGAAGAAAAAAAGCATCCCACTCATCGCCGAACTTTGTTTCCGGTCCTGCACAAATATGTACGTGCAGCTTCTGTTGGACTGACTAACATCATGTTATGTTGATCATCTTGTACGACTGAATGAATGAATCTTAGCCTATCGGCATGCTACATATGTATTAGCATACATTCTCGCGGCCTTCGAGATGTTTGATGCCGTGTTTCCTCGCTCGTTTGGGAGAGAGTATCCGACTGGCAGCCCAGATGGTGTCGCGGGCTAGGCCATGAAAGGTGGAGGAGAGACGAACGCTTGAATCCGTCTTGGAGGTTTTCTTTTTTTCTTGTTCTTTTCCCTTGTTAATGTATGCATGTAACTTGTTTACCGTGGCGCTAGTGGGTAATATAAGGGCCAGAAGTGCAACTAAGGCTGTGGAGCATATTACTTTTGATGGCTATATTGCTACGCCTTGTCGCAGATAACAGACCTCGGAACTAGTTGTTATAGATATGTACATAATGTATGTATGTAGCAGTAATGGCCATGGTAACAATTTGTACAGGTTAAATTAATACCACAGTACATCTAGTAACACTAAACTATTTGTATCTGTAAAGTGATGGCAACACAAGTCATAGGTAAAAGACATGAGATCTAGGCATCGAGATGGACCGTTGTGATGTAACTACAAGGTAGCATGGATGGCACATAAGCGTCACAATGACTCTAGTACATATTTACAGTATTTACATATAGTTGTATAGTACAGTACAACTATGACAAGAAGGCAGGCAGTAGTAATTGTAAAAGGCAGCAAACAACAGGCAAAGGCAACAATCCTACAATGTGTGATATTCGGTGCCCAGGCCTGGTGTTCGTCTACAAACAAACAGACATGCAAACAAAGTTAGTAACGCTGCTATTAATTGTATGTGGAAAAAAAATAAGAAAATAAGGCATTGTGGGATTTTACTCAAGGGCAATTCACTGCAAAAATACAGCAAATCATTAGATCTAAAACGGTCGGTTCGATCGGTGGGGTTCAGATTTCGAGTTCAAGTTCAGATTTTCAGTGTAGATTAGGCGGCGCCGGAGCTTCTTATTGCGATGGCGTTCTTGTACTGCGTGTGGCGAGACTAATGTTGTGATGGGTGCTTGACTGCTTCACAAAAATGGAAAACGCTCATTCAAGGTATCAGAAGCGAATATTAAATACTAGATGCATCTTTTTCTTGTTCAGTTTTTGTTTATTTGCCACTATTCACCTAAAGACTGATTCAAAGACCTTCTGTAAATGCCTTGTAACGAGTGTAAAAAAAAAACACAAAGAAATTACTACTACATACCAACCTCGGCAACAGACCCGTTGCACTAATTGCCTTTAAATTTTAACGTCTACCTGAGAGAAAATTATTTCTGAGCTAAAATCTATAGCACCGGAAAAATTAGCAAAGGCTATTTCAATATCCAGAAGCTTGATTTTATCCTGCTTTTGTTCTTTCATTTAGGTGAAGAATAAACAAGCAGCGACTAGAAGATGCTCAATAACCCGAAGACTCCCTTTATCAGGGCTTCATCATTTTCCTTTGGGCCCCAAGACAATGTATATTTTCAATTTATGAGAAAAAGAAATCCTGGGGCGGTGTGAGCCTGAAAAATCCCTGCTTAGCAAAAGGGCAGTAAACCACCAGTCACAACTATATTTACTACATGTACTAATATGTGTAGGTATTCTCATACGGGCAATGGGCCCAACCCCGATATCACTTTTTCTCAAAAGGTAAGATTTTTTTCTTCTCCCACCACCCTTTTCTGCTCTTTTATTTCTTCTTTCAATTCTTACTACTGCCTTTTCTTTTCTTCTATTCGTGTGCCGTCGTGCTACATTGCTATGTGCCACTATTTATGCGCAGTGTTCCAATCTGATCTCCTGATGGTTTAATTCCGCACTAATGGCCCGACAAGATATGGGCGAAAGAAAAACAACCTCTGGCTATCTGGTGAATATGCAACGCCTGTTGGCTGGCTGGAAGGCGTCTTTTCTTCTACGTTCTTGGCGCAGGCTGGCTGATATATTATGGCTTGGTCAAAGCAATTCATTCTATTAGGTAGATGTGTGTAGCTGCATGGATATATGCGTGTTTTCACCGTTTCTTGCTACCTGTTCCTGTTCACCTCTTTTTTTTGTGATTTATCTATATTTTATTTTTCTGTATCCCAACTCCGCCGAGCATCAAAAAGACGTAGAACCCTTCCCAAACTTTCCAAACATAGCAACTTTTCGTGTTAAACTACGCTAGGCGGGCGTTCTAAGTTGTAGACACGAGATCTGCAGCGAGTAGATTTCGTGCAGCCCACATTTCTCGATCTTTAATTTTCATTGTTGCCCTCTAGTCGACGACAATAGTAAAAAGTAAATCAAGTGCAAGAGCCTTTTTTTTTCGGGGGAGGGGTTTCATTGACTTAGCTTGCAGCGGCGAAGATTCCAGAAGTCTGGGGAACCTCCAAATCAAGCCAAATGGATGAACACCGGCTGGTCTCACGATACATATTTTATTAGAGCGGAAAGCGGAAGACTGTCCAATATATTGCAAATCGATGATGGGAGCATGCGACATATAGGGCATGGATTGGATGATTTGATGAGGTGGTTGAAATGTCTGGTTAATATAGATAGCATTACTGGAGCTGGAATCAGTTTCCTCTCTCGACGGGAATTCTCCTTCCCGCTGTGATGCATTCGTTCATTTTTGATATGCTGGAGGGAGTGAGCAGGCCAGCAGAAAGAATAGAAGTAAATTATCACTCTTCACACTGTATGTTATTGTGCTGTTATGTACATATGTATAAATATGTGCACAAAAATGTTATGTATACCCTACAGATTAAGCCTACAGCCTCTGGCCAAAATCCAGAATATTTAGTTGCTACACTTCAGGGTAGGGTCCGACTTTGTATCAATACAACGCTGAATAGCCCGGTCTGGGCCCACGGGTCTATGAAAACCTCGTGGACCAGTACAAACAGGAACAAGACAGGTCGATCCCCTGGGTGGCGTACCAGCCTTATCATTATCAGTGCCTAGTCAAGCATTCGAAAAGTGGATCCGGTCCAGACCGTTCGCTGGGGCGGGCGTTGTTGTCTCCCTTTCTTTTCTTTCTTTTGTCGTAGTTAGTCGCAGTTGCAGTTGCAGTTGCAGTTTACATGCAGAAGAAGAAGGTTGCCCATATTGATACATGTACACTTCCCTAGCCAAGCATGACCAAAAGAGTTGTCAACAGTCATGTGGGAAAGAACGAGAATAGAAGATCAAAAACAAACAAAACAATACCGTAGATACACAGAATCCCGTAGAATCCGATAGCACATGTCCTCATGATATTTTTTTTGACGGCCGGAATCATCATCTCCGTATAGCAAAACTAATACTCGGCAACAAAAGCTGGTGAACGACAAGGGAGATGTGAAGGCGCTCTCTCTCTTTCTCTCTTCTTTCTCGCTAACTGCATGTCTGGGTCAGAGGGGCCAAAATAACCAAGAACTAGACAGGCCCTAGTATCTTTTTCCGGCACCTGAATCCAGGCCAATCTTCTTCATCAAATAGGACGGCCAGCATCCAGAGACTCCTCTGATCATCCTTGATCGTCTTGTTTTCTTCTTGACTTCTTTTTCATCCATCGCCATCCTTTCTTCTTCGCTGGATAACTCCCCCAATGACTTGGTGTTTGACATACATTGTCCACATACAACTATATGTACATTTGCAACTACAGCCGCTACAACATCAAACAGCAAATTGTACATATTAAAATCCCTTGCCTGTAGCTATCATCAATAATCCTAGTTTTGCTCCAGTCCACAGGAATAGAAGGAATCAATCCCACCTCTTCATAGCTGGTTCCAGCCCGCGTGGTCACTATACTAGCTCTGTTTTCTGTTAACAAACGAACAAACCGTTCTACAACCCTTCAGCTTCCAGGCCTCTAGTAGCAGTTGGTGTTCGCCCATCTTGTAGAGAAGGACCTTGAGACCACTGAAACTAGGAACCTAGTGCCCGCAAACCTAGTCCAGAAGCTGCTACTAGCGCATCAAGCTAAGAATTAAGCTGTATCGCCTCCTCCCAGTCACTGCATCTGCGATCGCTGTTCTCGCCTTGCACTTCCCTGATTCCTCGATTTTGAGATACGCTCTCTCGTTTTCCTCTTGTTCACTCTACTCTTCCTCTCCTGAACCTGGTTCTTGTTGTGCTTTCTTTCCCGATCGCCGCCTGTCCGCCATCTGTCTGTATGTTTCTACTTTCCAGACTGTCGGGAACTACTCAAACTTAGTCTATTGGCTTTTCTTTTATGTATATCCTCTATTGTTTTGTTCCCCAAGATTTACATACAACTATACTATACATTCTTACAGATCTACTACGCACACGCATTACGTAGGTACGTACTTCCTACGCAAACACCCCGTTCTTCTAGGCCCATCCCACAACTTTTGAGAAAAACAGATAGACAATCAAGATCATGGACTCTTGCTCAGCAAGCCGACAATTGGGAGCTGTTTACGCTGTGTAATATATCAAATCCAGTCTGACTTGGCCTGTTACTGTGCCTTCTATCTTGTTCTATAACCAAGCCCTCAAAGTAGACCCTATTCGATAAACGCCCTCTTACGCACTTTCCTCTTCTCTTTCATACTATTCTGGCCTGACTTTCGTGTCCATTAGTTCCCTTTTGTGAATAACTTGGTCTGACAGAAATTACACAGCCGGCTAGCCAACTAAACACCTGCTGTCTCTTGCCTATTTGCCTGCCAGGTAGCCTAAATCTCGACACCAACCCATCCCTTCCCACACTCATCTTCTTCTTTCCCTTTCCTCCTCTACTCGTCCGTTGTGATTCCTTTCTCTATTCATTCCCCCTCTACATGTTGTACCCTCCTTCTACCCTCATCAGAATATCGTAATCGACTTCTTGCTAGTCCCTACCAGAGCCTCAGTCCTGTATCTCCATCCTCGCCGGGAACCACTAGAATCGACTCTTAGCTTCTTAGTCAATAAGAACCTGGACTGAGAAACGACAACACTGGAGCTACTACGATATTATATCATACGCTCATACTACACACAGAGTGCTTTGCAGATTGCTGAGTAGCTAGCAATACTGGCTTTTGTTCCATTTATCGCAACCACAGACGCTACAGCCGCCCTTACTACATCAACAAAGGCATCTCCATTGACCGGCGAAGTAAAACTGCAGGATACGATATCTTGCTGAATCCGATAATCTCTTGTTTGCTATCTTGATCAGGGAGAGATCGTTGCCTGCTCGCCTTTACAGCACCACCGGTCTCTCTCTCTTTCTGTTTCGGCCATTCAAGCCGCCTGCCTGCCTGCATTGACGTCCACCGCATTAGCCCTATCCACTGTAATCAATCTAGAAAGGCGAAACCGTCGCAGAATTAATTCTCTTGTGGCATCGACTTTTATTCGTGGTTGTTTAGCTAAACCGGTTATTTTTGTGTCGACAGTTATAGGCCTAAATTCTAAATTCAAATCCGAGACACTTAAGCCATTGGATATAAACATTGCTACGGCTTAGGTCAGTCATTCAGCACGGCTCAGCCAACATTAGCATCTAGAACGCAACAGGCCCTGCTATTTCTATTCTCGCTTGCCGTCGTTCGACGTTTGGGCCCCTCCGATCTACCCATCCCCTCTTGGCTGTCATAGCAAGACCAATAACAACCTTCGACGACTTCATATTGAGAAGATCGACGGCAACACACATTGTCTTTCTCATCTTTTTTTTCTTGATCTCTGCTTCACGTATTCCTTGGTTTCTTGCAGTGCGATCTGCATCGACAACAGTGGTCTGTCCTAAATTGCATACATACTATATTGCAAAACGTCTATTAACCCTGCACATTACTACCTTTGTTAGACGGGCAATAATCAACAATCATGTTTACCACTCTCCACGATACGGCGCCACGGCGTCAGGACATGACACAGTTTCCGAGATTCACCGTAAAATCGCTTCGTGTCTTGTGTCTCGGCGACTCTTTGACCTTGGGTTGGTTCCAGGACCACGATGGCTGCGGCACTCACCCATACAGCGGCAACCTGTACCTAATGCTAGGTGACGAGTTTCCTCGGTATGATGTGAGCGTTGATACTGACGGCCATGTTGACGATCCGGTAATTACAGGCTCGTTCCATAGCCGCATGTCATTAAGATGTTAGTACTTCATCCCTCCATCGTTTTTTGCTGGCTTTTCTTTCACGGCTAGACGCCTGCTGTGGGCTGTCATCGAACCCTCCGGCAGCTCCCCCGTCAACGCTGTTCTATCAGCGTAGCAGCAGTGCAGACTGTTTAGCACAGTCGCATATAGCTAAATATAAGGCCTGGGCTTAGCACAAGATCCTCCAGTGCAACTACCAGATCAAAAGGCTAATATATTACCTTCACAGGGACGGACGCTACCTACGACTGGACTATTGTATTAGGTGGCACTGAGTATGTTTTACCTGCATTCCAATGCCAGCTCAGCTCAAACGGCACATAACTAACCATTTTATCTCACAGCGACATCAAGAACGGATCTTCAGCCGAGGAAATCTACAAGCATCTGCAGCAAACGTGGGCAATCCCATTATCCAGAGGCCAGAAAGTCCTCGCCCTCACCGTGCCGGAAACACAGTACAGCACACCTACACAACTACAACAGCGAGAAAACTTGAATAAATATATTATGCAGCACAGTGAACCAGGGTTGTGAGTACAGCTGAATTATCTAATCGTCTAAGACACCAGACTAATCATATAAATGTTTTTTTTAGCTTTGCTTTTGATCTGCACAACAAGATTCCATATCACAGTCTAGACGACCAAAGCCGCAAACTCTATTGGACTGCCACCGGAAACTTGACCGAAGATGGCTATGATTGGATGGGCGGCCATATTGCAGCTGAAATAATTTCAATCATCAGAGGAATGCAGCCCAGCGACCCACAAGCGCGAGACCGTGAGCTCATCCGTTCCTCATTACTCGATAGTAGCACAACAACATCAACTTCGGCATCGCGCAAGACTTCAGTACGTTCGACGGCTTCAGTCCCCGCAAATGATATCAACACTCGTAAACCCGGCGATTCTGGAACTATCTCTATGCCAACATCTTCACCACCCCCATCATTACTCTCGGAGCGGAACCCATCCCGATCATCACGTGAATCGTACTCGGCAACTTCAACAGGCGACACTTCATCCAACGGCTCCGCCAGCCCAACATACTCGCTTACGTCGACCGTCTCTTCCTTCATTCCCAATGTGCCGTCACGAAATGGTCTCTATCTAGACTCATCACCAACCCGCCCTACCGTTAGCGGTACCGGCCTCAGCCACCATCACAGCCATCATCACCACGGTCACCATGGTCGTAGCCACAGCCGGCATAGCAGTAACAACCATCTCAGCAACAGCCAAATCTCCGGCGTTGGACCGGTGCGTCGCTCGAAGCGTTTGGCGAAACGAAGCTGGGACGTGGCAGTTGCTGATGAGGACAATAGCGAAACAACAAGACGATCTGACTCGTACATCACGATGCATAGAAGGTGAACCGAACATCTTCGATATCAACCTATCAACCTATCATGTGTAACAAGTATAAAAAAACAACGCCCAAATACCCTCTCAAAAATATCTGCACAATGCCTATCACGTCTTTTGGCGAAAGCAACCTCTCATGATCCATTTTGTTTCCTGCTCTTCATCTCTTTGGCCTTCTTTTTTCTTTCTGTATTTTTTTCCTATCACGGTCCGCTCGGTTTTCAAATACCCCTTATTCTATTCATGATGATTAGTTTCTTTTTTTTTATATTCATCTTCTATATTTGGTTTATTTTTTCTTTTCTCATATTCAACTCGGTTCGCATCTAACAGCATCGATCGATCGATACCTGACGACGGCTGATATCTCAACCCTCATGTGTAGGGTTTATTGGAAACTACACTCGCTCTGGACGCATAATCTTTTCTGCGTTATCATGTTTTTTTGTTTTGTATCTCCTCTATACGTTCGAATGTTTATCATTTCCTTCCTTTAGTCTCCACTAGTAAAATTACGTAGCATGACAACTTTCGCCAGATTTAGCCCCTTATCTTATCTTTGACTAACCCTTCTATCCAATCTATATATGTACCGGAACACAAGTAAATAGGAAGAATTTATATGGACCACCACATCGTATATTCATATTTTCAAATAACATCTTTCGGTATTCGTTGACATTGTGATTATAATATGTTTCAAATAAACTGAAAATGTAACTATCAAACATGATCTGGAATGAATGGACAAGTACTAAAATTTTTTCACTTGCTACTTAACCCATCAATCATCGAGGTAACCAAGAACGCCAAAGAAAACAAGAAAAAAGCAACTATGAAAACGGTGGGACGAGGGGAAAAAAAAGAAAAACAGTGCAACCATACATAGAAGTTTAGTGATCATGTTAGATTGGGCTTAGTGTCTGGTTCAGCCACGACACACCATAGCTCGTTAAACCGCCAAGTTCCTAGTGACAAATGTCTAAATGCAACGTGTTAGTTATATATGTGCATGTCCAAAGTGTTTATTCCGTAAAGTTTTATGCTAGATATGCTTCGATACGTACCGGAAACTTTTGTTGTAGGGCATCTGTGATACTCTCGATTTCCTCTGATAAGCCTTGGATATTTGAATCCCATTGTTTGATATGTCTCTTGTTTCTTACGGTAGCCCTACCCGTATTATTGTGGGAGATGACAGCATCATCCGATTCTTTTTCCTTGAATACCACAGCCTCGGCCTTCTCGAAAACTACTAGACGTTCGATTTGGTTGATACTTCCGATGAGACGTTTCTGTCCAATCATTTGCGCTGTTGTTGACTCGGCCAGTTCCGGGCTGAGATGAAGCAGCTTGCCGAGAGCATCGAGGCTAATATTGGCGTATAATCGTGAAGTACTAAGGAGATTGTGTTCCATGACGGCTTTCGCTAGAACGGTAG
Source organism: Davidsoniella neocaledoniae (assembly GCA_009806295.1). Lineage (NCBI taxonomy): Eukaryota > Fungi > Ascomycota > Sordariomycetes > Microascales > Ceratocystidaceae > Davidsoniella > Davidsoniella neocaledoniae. The sequence continues at coordinate 12,075 of RHDR01000042.1, read as the reverse complement.
TTCCGTCGGCTGTCAGAGCAAGTTGGTGTGGCCGCAGGGTCTTTGCAAACGCATCCGCATCCTCGGGAGCAATGAAGTGTTCTAGAAACATCTTCTCTAGCATGCTGAACTCGTCTAGCTGACGTACTCGCTCATCGCGGTATAGGCGGCCTAGAAGGCTAGTGCGTGCGGGGCCGGCAGGAGCTAGGATGCCGCAGCGGATAGCATAGCCCAGTGTGCATAAGCGTTCATCTTCACCGATGAGGGGAGAAAGAGAAACTTCGATATACCGCGAGGCAGCTTCTGGAAAGCGTCTTGCGGCATCCATGACACGAGCCGACGAAAGAGAGTAGTGGAGTCGCAGAGAAGGGTCGTCAACATCGTGCATAATATGCATCAGTCTTCCGATATACGTGTCTGCCTGAACCGTATCGTCAACCTCGAGGTAGTTTCGCACAATGCGTACCCAGACCCGAGCAATTTCCGTGGGTTGTAATCTGCGCGTCGGCGAATCGACGGGTATCTCAGCAAGGGTTCTTGCAGCGAGAGCAAAATCTTCGCTAGATTCGTAGGCTGAAGCAACGAGCTCGCGGATCTGCGAACTGAACTCGACAACAGAGCTGGCGGCAGCCATGTTGTCTAGCTTGTTTAGAATGTGCCGCCCAACAGCGATGATTAGATCGGTTTGTTGGGTCTTGCGGATCTCGGCGATCCAGAGGGCGAGAAGACCACGGATTACGACGATGCCGCCAGAGGGCGTATCAAGCATGTGGTCGACTAATATGCACCAATCGGCGATGCTGTGGCCGGGCTGCGAATACGTGGAAAACTTGGGTATCAGCTCATTTAGAGCGGCGGCTCGCGTAGCGGGGACATCGCCGAGTTCATTGAGGGCTTTGAGAACGGCTTCTGATGGCTGTGTCCCAGATTCGGTCAGGTTGGAAGTAGAAGTATCCATCTTGATTAAAACGATCTTGTAATGGTCATGGTTTCGATAGAAGATTAGATGGTGCTGTTGGGATTTATAGCTGAGCTATGCTTTGTGTATTGAAGCTTATTCACTCTATAGTGGAGTATTATAAGAGCTCCCATTGGGCCCACTTTTCTACTGTTAACAGGCTGAAATACGAAGTTACCAATGACGTGTGTTGGTGCTTCCACCACAGATAGTACGACATAATGGCCTGTAGAGGCAGCAATCTGATGGCGTGCATTTTAATTCGTCTATATGTGAATATGGTTGTACATTTTTTTTGGCTTTCCAAGATATTTGTTGACTTAGTGCTCAAGGCTGATAGGTTTTCCAGGCTCCCAATTTTGGATGGAGTCCCGGATATTGACCCAATACCGTAGTCTTACTGATTCCTCAACTGCTTTCTGCACATCGTCTTCTCTGAAGGCATGTTCTAAGACGTCTTCGCTCTCTCTTATGCGCTCCTCGTTTTCTTCCTTTAGCTGATTCATTTCCTCCTCCGCCGATGCCTCTTGTATAACCTCATGAGCCTCCATCACCGTCATCAAAAGCATCGGATCATCAACACGTGCACGCTCATCCTCGGCAGGATTAATCCCCCGCAGCCCCAGGAGGTACTGTGCACGCAACAGTGGGTTTGAAAGTGTCTTGAATGCCTCGTTGATCAGCGCAGACATGGCTTGCGCCCGGTCTTTGTTCTTGGCTGGATGTAGATCCGGGTGAGCCTGTGCCTGCAAACGCAGAAACTCCCGCCGGAGAGCCTTCACGTTGATCGGGAAATGTCCCTTCGGTGGCGGCCCGTCTGGTAGCGACTCAGGAAATATGTCGTAGTGTGTGAGGGGAGCTTGTGGAGCGTCTTGTATCTGTGAAGAGCTATCGTCGCTAGAGCTAGGGCTTGATGTTGCTGGGTGCCGGAAAACTGCGCTTTGGTGCAGTTGGCGACACTGGCCTCTCGAGACAGAAACTTGCGGTGGCGTGCTGCTATTTAGTGACGGCGATGAGGCAAAAGAATCAAGACTCGTTACGCCTTTACTCGGAGACTGTATCCTCGGCTTTGCAAGTGAGCGAGCACATGCCCGAACTGCCTGTCGTCTTCCCAGTGAAAGAAATGGATGCATGACTACATAAAAAGGGTGTTTCGTTTGCTTTGAGACGTTATAACGAAGGTTTCGTATAACTTTTAAGTGTATTTGATCGAACAGAGAAATTTTCTGATATGAACTGGTCGGGTGACGTCGTGATATAGCAGTGGCTAATAACAAATGGCTCACACTCAGCTCATGATGTTATGAGACTTAAACTCAAAGTGGATGTGGCGATCATTAAAGCGGCAGAAAAAATTAGGCGGTGAGCTTTATCCCCGATCCGACGGCATAACTTTCATTATGGTAAATCCGGCTATATCCAATTTCATGGAATTAATACAAAAATTACTTCTTCAGATACAAAAGATTATCTATATGAGTTCAATTGGAATTGAAAAGTCATGTTCGTTCATGAATGAAAAATTACACAATCAAAGACATCATGTTGCAGCAGATTACCTAGGTTTTGAATTCAACATTGGTACCTATTAGGGTTACAGCGAAAGCTTCACGTGATACAGAAATAGGGTTAAACGGACTAAGAGGTACATACGTGATATGTCAGTGTTTAACGAGCTTACTGACTCCAAAGTTCTCGACATGCCATATCTAATGTGAATTTGAATTCGAATTTGAATAGAAGAATTGAAATGCCTTGTAGATGCACTATATTCATATTATATTATGAGCCAATGGGTTCGAATATAATTACTTAGTTAGAAGTTCTGTTGGGGTATACAAACTATAGCCTGTATTTATATATATAGTTCTTAGAGCTTTATATATGCGACATTAAACTAATTGTGATTATTAAAGATAGTCTGTATACACTATATAACAAGCCAGATGGAATAAAATAACTACGGGTCTGCTTGAAGAGAGTTTCAATGGTATATATATGCTATTGACACCGAAACCCTTGGCTTACCTCACCGACCAACAAAGACAGAGATGGACGACTCCGCATTACATAACCCCAACAAAAGCATAAAATTTCAATATTTCAGCCACATTAGAAGATAATTACAGGGACAACACAAAATGAACTGAATGAGTAGATATATTGGCTCTTATTGCTGTCTTTACTAAATGATAATAAGTGAGTCAGAAAGTGTAAAGAGCAATGCTTCTCTATATTGATGTTGAAGCTTTGTACGATATTGTTACAACATAACGATTCACAAAGGTCATGAGAAAATGGCATCGACCGTCTCAACACTTTATTACATATCATACTATGACTGGCTCAATATGCAATGTGGTATAGGCACACTCGAAGTACAGCTGATTGTGAAATCAGAGTTATCGACACAGATGGATAAATTTATATTACTAAGAGCCTGGTATCGCGGTTGTTACAGGAATATTTCCTCAGGTAGGTTTCATGTGTTGTTAGGTAGGACAATATATGTCTAGTATTGTCATGTATAGGGCTAGCTTACAAATATACATGGCTTTGAAGACATAGAAACAATGGAGGTGCCAAAGGTGGGACGGGATCTCGAGAGCCAATTATCCCGCTGCTCCGTTTCCGTTCGTCAATCCGAAACGACAAACGTGCATACCAACCATGATTTGACAGCGCTTCTTCCCTTCAAAGGCGATATCCGCTCGACAGACGAACCAGATCGAAGCTATTCAGCTTACTTCCTTCTCGGATGTCTGCCGAAAATTGTAGTTGCATCCTTGGAGAGGCATGTAGTTCTTCAACAAAGAGCTGTCAGGGCCAAGACTAATGAACTACCGCGTATGTAGGCTAAATCGACCCAGCTGCAGGGCGTTGAGGCTCTTGCGGTGCCCATTACTAGCGGCATGGTGTTTCGGATAGATGGGCGCACTATGTGATGGGTTCTCCAGTTCCAGACGCCAGTTCGTTGGGGAGCTTGACGCGGTCTTTTCTTCTCGAACGACCCTGTCGCATGAACAATGGTAGAGGGGCTTAGCGACGTAGAGCAGATGTCAAACATAAATAAGGTTATTCTGACTGCATGCGTTCGTTATGCTAGTAGTGTACGGAAGAGATGCATATATACAATGTTGAACAGAGCATGGCCTGCTAGGACTACACACTGTGAGCAGATCCAAGTGTTGCTACTGTCACTGCCACCTATAAAAATGGCTGAAATTCATTGAAGTCTGTGCTTGTACCAAGAACGCAAGTTTCCTGGTTGATGCTGCCATGATATAGTTTAGATGAACATCTTGAACCAAAATCGCGATGTCGACGTTTGGCGTTGAGGACTACATATAAAAGGTTCCACAGAACTATGGACCATATGTCTATCGTCCGTCCAATCCAAAGCGAGCTGTTACAACATGCTATCTATTTCATTCAATGGCTACCTGAGGCCTCAAAGAAAGGCTATTTATCACACACGCCCATGTCTAAGGGGGTGCATACTAAGTTTTCAATAGAAAAAAATTCACTTTGATATTGCAATGAGATTCTCTTCCTGTTACAAATTATACGCTCCTCTTCAATGTAAGGCCACCAAATATCCAAGTTAATTCTTTGTTGAGTGTCGTTGAGACTTTGAGTCGCACACATTGGAGCCATTCTAGATGGTCTTGGCAGTGCCTTACTAGTATTCCGGAGCAATTCTCGGCGCTGACTTCCCAATATGGGCTTCTATGTGCCAGGAAAGGCGTCCTTAGACGCATTGGAAGTGGAGATGTTGGCGGGTATTTAGGTTTAGACGGATGGATAGAGCCTGTTCAGTTGCTAAGTTCGTTGAGAATTGGACCAGCAATAGATGCCGGCTGGATTCTGTTGGGGATACAGGGAAGTAGAGGGAAAAAATAAAATCTCTTTGTTATATTCATCCTTTCACTAAGAAATAATATGGCGTCTATATTGTACGCTTGTAGTCGGCCAAATTTCAACGCCGTTGTATGACGGCGCTTTAAACGTAGAATATAGGGGCACTAGTATTGTCGCGTGCTTTATTTCTGTTTATTTCTGCGCTTCGCAAATTAATAAAGTTGGCTTGTAAAGTTAAATCACGATAAGTTCTAGAAAACAGAAACCTTATGCAGTCAGACTTTGACAGGCGCCTTATAACCAAAGTCTGAGACAAAAATCCAAAGCCAAATAGACTTCTTGACTGGAAATTTCTGACAGGCTAGCTCGCACTGTTTGACCTGAAAATAATTGTCGCTCAGATATGGCGTCTAAATGTCAGTTTGATATACATATACATATGTGCATCTACATGTATACATTACAGATCTTATATTATCGCGACGATGAAACCTACCTGTATTCACACGCGCATCATTTACTGAAAAGATCCTCCTGTCGTTCAATTTCTATGAATAATGCGGACCGCTTGGCCACGCGTCGATACAAGAAGATGCTGCCAATCTTTAGACTAACTAGTCGGTAGCAAGTAGTTTTAGGCTTGCAGGGTGCGGAATAAAGACTAACAACACGAAGAACGACAGCTTTGACCAAATGGAACTGAGCAGGCCAAGAATGGAAAAATTGGTGCGATTTAGATGTAGCCCGTAGGAAGCCCGGAGATGAATGGCGAGAGGAACCCAAAAAGGAGAGGAGACAGGCTTCTATTACAAGCTCTGGGTGGGAAATCAATAGTTTGCCTGCAATCTACACCGATACAACAACAATAATATCTACATGTACACGATCGCCAATGTTGGATCTAGTGCCTTGGAGTCGTTTGAATACATACGTATGCTTGATAGACAATATCTCAAGAGACGACTGCCGTACCCTCGGATGGCCTGATCAGATGCAAGAACGGCGTCTGTTTTATATTCTACAGAATGTATTACCGGGAGTCACACCTCGGTTACGGTAGTAAATACAAGACGAAGACTTCTATAGCCCCCCAATGACGACCACAGTCTACAAGTCTAGTGAGTTTTTCTGTTGCCATCATAGGATGGATGTGTGCTAGCCTTGGAGTAGCTCAAGGAGAGAACTGATAGATACTCCAAATTCATAGGTAGCTTGCAACAAAGCGGATTTAGAACGAAACCTTCTCCGCACAGAAAGACAACCAAAAAGAGACGGCTGGCTAATCTGTGATTTCAGTTACTGCATGAGATTGCAAATGTGACGGCCCGAAGTGCACTATCCAGGCCAAGAGGACTACATATATAAGTATCTGATATCTATTTGGCATTGTTGCAGAAGCAATCTCTCGCTTATTTATGATATTGTTGGCTCGGAAGGAAGACCGACCACAGATTTGCAGCAATATCTTGAAGAGGCATCCTCGCGATACAACTTCTACTACAACTACATGAAATGGATCGTCAGACATTCATATAAGTAGATTCAGCCAGAAAACCAGATGTTTTCCTTCCTAAAGCAATTATAAAGATATTATATTAGTAGCCATAAAAGAAACAAGACAAGAATTTCGAAACAAAACCGTTGGGAAGACTTCAAGGCTGGCCCCGGCACGATTGCTTCGGGTCACCTTCCAAATGAAGAAAAAGAGCTGTTCACATATAATATGTATATAAGCATGTTTTAATCATGACAATATCAAAGAAAAATAATACAAGAAAAGAAAAGAGACGGCCTCCAGCAAGGAACCCGAGCCGGCAGTCACGCCCAAACAGGATTTTCGCTGTTGCTACTAAAAAAATAATGTGGAACTTTCGGGTGGATGCCAAGTCTGGGGTAACAAGACCAGGTCATGCAAGTGCTGATTGGCTAGCCAACCGACAAAGAGGGAAAGAGCGCACCAGACAACATTGGGCTCATTGTACAATTTACATTACTAAATGGCCTATCCACAAGTTTGAACCATTTGCATTGGGCCAAGACGCAATAGCAGCACAGCGTCCAGAGCTTTTTTTCTCTAATTATTTTGCTATCAAATTTCCACCGCCGGGTATTATTGTGAACCGTCGGTTCTTTCCTTTTTATTGTTTGTGCGGAAGTTGCAGAGCTTTTTTGTGGGCAACTGCTGGTGTGACATGAGCCGGCCTTGTATGCCATCATAGAAAGGGCTTGTCAGGCTTCCTCAAAGATGGACAAAAGAGTAAAAGACCATATGTATCAATGGGCGATTACAACGCAAGTGCTTACAAATAAAAACAAATGAATACAGAAAGTGATGTGCGGATTGTTGACTGGAAGTACGGTAAAGTACCTACAGCAGTGAATCTCCTTCGTGTTATGTCATCTTCTTGTTATCAAGACCTGCCACACTAAATCTGGCCAGCACCGTGAATTTGGAGTCGGCCTAAAACAGGAAATAGCATAACACCGCGGAAGGAGCAACCTGCATTTCTAGAGGGCAGGAACGCTCAGAGTTTTCACAACTCCAGCCTTCATATTTGCTTTAGATTTTCCGTATTTTCTTTCTCTTTCCATTTTGGCTATCGCATCGTTCATAGTTCATGTCCAATGCTTATCTAGCCTAACCATCCTCTAACATTATGTCAAATATCGCCATCTGGATAGTCTACTAGAGCTGATGTATCCACCACACCCTCTACCGTAAGACTAGTATAGCCAAATTTTGTAGCACACTCACCTGGCCATAAGTGCCTTTTAATATACATATACATACGGTGCCAAAACTACACATTTTAAACTGCTTTCCCATAAACTAACCGTAGTGCCAAGCTGGTAATCCAAGCAAGCAGTTGCCCTGTCCATTAGCGGCGTGATAGGCGAAGATGCCCTAGCAGAGTTCCAAAAAAAAAAAGTCAGCCCAAAAAGGATTCGTCTTTCTTCTTCTGCATAAATAAATGAATATTTGCTATTCTATTAGTTAGTGGCAAGCAACGTCAACTAGTTAGGGGGTGGGGTGTGCACATATCCTCACGTCTACAGACCAGCAAGCTATGCTTGGATTTCTGCTTGGAGAACAAAGGCGCCGTTATGTATAAATGATCGCCCACTTCTGGTGGCCGGTCTTTGTCCTAGGTCTGCTGCTGTCTTATACTATTAGACGAGTCTTACTGAGTTGGTCATTTCTACAAGATCACGATATTCGTGTTTTTTTCCTGGCTTTATATTGTCATACCCTTATACCCATACACACACTACTCTCTATAATGTCTCGTCCTTCTTCTACCGACAAGCCTGAGGGTGGCGTCCAGCAGACCCTCAGTGCTGCTCCCCTCACCATCAAGCAGAAAATTGCTCGTCATTTCAAGAAGTTCTGGTGGATTTATGCCATTATTGCCGTCCTAATCATCGTGCTGGTGCCTACCCTTATCATATGTGTTGCTATTCCCAAGATGATGCAGCACCGTGTCAACAAGTCTACTCTGACCATTAGCCGCATTGACATGTCTAACACCGAGTCCGGTTCGTTCACTCTGAGCGTCGATTCGCAAATCAGCACCCCTGGCAGCATTCACGCTACTATCTTCCCCTTCGAGGCTGAGCTGTCTGTGGCCTCTTCCAACACCTCGTTCGGGTCTATCACTTTCCCCAAGAGCAGGTCTTCCAAGAACACTTCGACTACCATCACTCAGACTGTCGAGATCACTTCTATCGAGGCTATGACTATCTTCAACGCTTACCTGCTGGGTTCTGATGAGATTCAGATGCGCGTCAAGGGTCACCCCAAGCTCAAGCTCAGTGGTCTGTACCGCAAGTACGGCATGAACTTCAACAAGGTCGTTACCCTCAAGGGCTTCAACTCCTTCGCCGGTCTCACCGTCTCTAACGCAAGCATTGACCTGACTGCCACGAACAACTTCAATGCCCAAACCACTATCCCCAACCCTACCATCCTGACTCTGGATATCGTAAGTTCACCCGCATATTCATCACATTATAGTTAGATACATGGCACTAACAAACCCTCTTTTACAGGGCAACACCACCTTCGCCAACTACTTCAACGGCTCCAACGTCGGCAATGTCTACATTGACAACCTGGTCTTGAAGCCCGGCAACAATGACTACTCCATCTATGCCAACATCAACCAGTCTGCCATCGTCAGTGCTATCCTCGAGGAGCCTTACTGCGAAAACGGCACCATGCCCTTCACCCTGGTTGGCAAGTCTGTCGTCAACAACGACCAGAACATCACCTACTTCAGCAGTGCTCTGGCTGCTGCCGCTCTGCCCATCAACATCGATGTTGGCAGTGCTCTTGAGACTGCTCTCAACACTACCATCACCTGTAGTGCCAGCAATTCGACTTCCTCGTAAAGGGGAGTTGAGAGTTAGGTGGCGATTTATTTCTTCCCTATCATGCCTACATGTGTTTGCAACCATGAGCAAGTTGGTCGGGAACTGCAATGATACCTGGGTGGTCCAATGTACTTTCATTTTCTTCTTCATTTCTTCTTTCATTTTCTTATATGTCGGCGCTAGATGGGTGGCGTTGGATATTAGCAGGGCTATCTGAGATCTCATTCGCTCCTAGTCCTTTTTTCATATTCCCTAGTTTACGATTTTCTTTTTTTTAATGATTTTGTCACGTCTCTGGGCCACAAAAACCAGAAATCCAAAATAAAAATAATAATTACCACTGTATATATCTTCTTTCATCATTTACGTGATTTTTTCCCTTCAGTCAAAACGAGTACTTCAAGGAATTATTAGCGAGTGTTTATAACACTAGCTTAATAGGATATGAATTAACATAGAAGCATACTAGGGTCCAATTGAATTGTACCTAAGACACACTAACCTTATTCTAGGCTCAATATGTTTTACGAAAGGATGGTCATGTGCAATCATAATCTAGTCGCGCTATGTTTCGTGGTGTTTAGTTAATAAAATTGTTTTAGTTTATAAACATACAACTTTGCACTTGGCTACCATTTTTTGAGAGTTCTCGACTTCCTAATCCGGACAATATAGGGTTAGGGTATGATATATAGAAGTTGGAGTAGCTATGCGTTGGTTACTACGTAGAATTGATATACAAGTCGATGTATTGGAAACTTGAAATCATGAGCTTAGCATCATAATCTAAAAGATTGGATATTATCACTAGCGTGTTTAGTCATTTAATTGTATAAGGGCATGATTGATAACGGCACGTCTAAGCCATATGATAATTACAGAAATATTTGTTATAAGTTTTGAATATTAGTAGAGCGTGCTCTTTTTATTAGTAAGAGTAGAGGCACGTCATTGCATAGTGTTAAGTGCTGTGTATAAACCTCTCGATATGATAGTAAAATGTAGATACTATGTAGATAATACATGCCTTAACGTCTAAACGATCTATCGGCATATAAAGCTTGTATTGTAATGTCTTTAAAACACTAAATTTCGCCTATGGCTCGGCTTTTCGTTTCTGTCGTTTGGCTAAACCGCCCGGGATTTGAGGCTCTTGAATAGACTTGGCCGCTTCTGCTGCAGGCACAAAAGTAGGTTGTTGACCTGCCGGACGAGGTTTTTGTGTGGCATACTTGTGAAGAGTATGGATATATGCCCACTCTGGAGCAGCAGTCAAGTTCCAAAGGTCTTTTGGTAGGGTAGTATCGTACTGATCTTGAAGCTGGATACCGGTATAGCCCAGTAGTTGAGATGTGATTTCAGGGTTTGCTAGACTACTAGACTCTTGCATCTTGAGATTAAAATGCGCATCGTTTCGCTTGAGCCGATATAGCTTTTCAAGAGTCGTAGTGACACGCTCAGATGGTGAGCCGGGAGGAGATGCGCCAAGGTCTAGCATAGGAATTGAAGGAAGCGTTGCCCCGCGTAACAATTCACGCAGTTCGTCGTATGACGGCTCTGGTGGCAATTCCTCTTCCGGTTCCGGGAGCATGTAATCCGTTGAATCTCGAGGGGGCATCGAAGGTCCCATTACAGGACCGTTTGCGATATCAGCACTCGGCACAGGCACTGGTTCTTGTTGTGCATCGTTGGATACAATTGGAACTACAGAACGATTAGAAATTGTACCGGGATGGTAATTTCACAAGAATAGTATACTTATGGGCTTAGGTTTTGGGGCTTCTTCTGGTTGCTCGGATTGTACAACATTTACTTTTGCAACATCCACATTCTATCTGATGTTAGTTTCACAAGCCTATGCTTGTGAGTATGGAGCACTTACGGAGGGAGGTGACGAGACAGCATCTTCTTCATCACTGCTGTCATATTGAACGAGTGGCATGATTGATAGGCTTGATATGGACTAGTATTCATGTAGATAATAGCTCAAAACTGAGGGAATAGCTTGAATGACGTCGTCCTATTCTGACGGTTGGTGATGCTAGGCCTCAGCCTTGCATGGTAGAATATCGGCTAAACAAATATTATCCACTTTAGGCATTACGCTACAATGGTAGGGCCACAGATCCTCAGCCTTGTATCTCATCCTCCAACTTTTTTTCTATGCCATACAATCTAAGTGCGTGCATTTTTACTCACTAGAGCAAGCTATCATCAACAATCCCGCCTATAAGCTGAAGCACCGCTGATCAGCATCGCCGTTATATCGAGAAACCAGGTTATAAGCAGCTGAAGTTGCTTTACAAATAATACTGTTGCATCTGTTCAACCAAAAGTACGGTGTCTACCAAGCTCTCTTCTCTTGCCGTCGAGTTCTGTCCACAATCTAGAAATATTGCTTAGCAATCTGCCATTCGCGCAAGATTGCCAAAGAAATTGAGGGATAGATCATGGCTCGACTTAGAGACTCGCGCTCACCATCTCCAGGAAGGTACCGTAAAGATGACGATCGTCGCAACACTCGTGGCCAACGCCGGCGTTCACGCACCCGTAGTCCGGTAGACGTAAGTGTATCACCTAATACGATCATATTTTGAGTGATATCGATTCACATGCCGATAAGGCATAAGACTAACCTGATATTTTGACAAATCCAGCGTCGCTACCGAGACAGAGATAACCGAGATAGCCGCCGTGGCGACAACCGTAGACGAGACCGCTCTGCGGATAGAAGAGACGACGACCATTACCGCGGCGGCAGCCGCCGAGACAGAGACCGCGATAGACGAGACCGCCGCAGTTCTCGTGACCGTCATAGCACCCGTGATCGAGATATTGACGGCGGCAGAGACCGTGACCGAGACCGCGATCGGGATAGATCGCCCCGAAGATACCGAGACGAT